>JAQQSW010000674.1:0-16895 GCA_028646575.1 Pseudocheirus occidentalis
TAGTATCTTGGTTTCTCATAAGGTCGTTAGCTTCCACTTGCTCCATTCTGACTCTGAATGAATTATTCTCTTCAGAATGCTTTTGAGACTCTTTCTCCATCTGGCAAATTCGACTTTTTAAGGCATTCTTCTCTTCATTGGCTTTCTGGGCCTCCTTTGCCATGTGAGTTAATTTGCTCTTTAAGGTATTGTTTTCTTCAGTCAGGTTGTTGACTCTCTTTTCATGACTTTCTCACATCATTCTCATTTCTCTTTCCAATTTTTTCTCCACTTCTCTTATTTGGTTTTCAAAGTCCTTTCTAAGTCAATCCATAGCAAGTAGGCATTCTTCCAGTGTCTTGGAATCATTTGGTGAGGGAGTTCTGACTGACTTGTCTTCCTCCCGCTCCATGCTTTGATCTTTCTTGTCCATAAAAAAGGATTCTAGAGTTTAACTGCTGTTCCTACCTTGCTTCCTTTTTCTCATGTTGGCCAGTCTATTAATTGCTTGGTTTTTTTTAGCTCTGTGGAACTCTGCTTCCTGGAGGGGGAAAGCTCTGTCCCAAATCGCTGGGGCCTTCACAGCTGCCGGAGCTATTAGTGGGATGCTGCAGCCCCTCCCCCAGCTTTGGCTCACTGAAAGCGCACCCCAGGACCACCAGTCAAGAAAACGATCCAGATCCAGGCCGCTGAACGCAAGAGCCCTTGGCCCTAATCAATCGCCTCAGCCCCCCTGCTATCTGCAGTTCGAGGGCTCTGAAGCAGCCCAGTGGAGGCTGCTGCTGCTTTCAGCCACTCCTGCTGCCACAGTGGCCTCCCACTGCTTCCTTGCCCTGGGAGCAGTTTGGCCGGACCCGCTCTTCTCCTCCGGAGTTAGCAAAATCCACTGACCTTTCTCTTAGCCTTTTTTTCTTCTGGCCTGATAAATATGGTAACTGTGCCTCCAGTGCAGCCGATCTGCTCTTCTATAGATGCTACTGCCCTCCAGCCTGGTTTCGGCCACGGCTCCCAGACTGCTGCGAAGAGCCCCACCTGCTGAGCTGCCTGTAGCAACAGATGTGCTTTTTTTCTTTTGGAGAGTTTTGGAGCTTGAAAATCTGTTTAGAGTCCCATTTTATGAGTTTTTAGCGTGTTTGTGTGGGAGCTGTGGTGCTTTGCTGCTTTGATCTTTATGAGGATAGAGACCCTAAACTGAAGAAAGTCTTCCCTTAACCTTCCTTGCCTCCACAACACTCCCACTCTCCCCTAAAAAAAAAGGAAATACTATGTTCTTTCTGTGATCATTTTTTTCAAACCAGCAGTCCTTAAGTAAAAATGAGCATCCATAGAGGCAGGGATCCTGTATCATAATACTATCTCTAAAATCTCTGAATTTAGAAGGAAGTTTATTTGCTGTTGTCACTTCTGGCAAAATGGGACTGATATTACTTTATTCAACTGGAGAATACTGCAAGAGGGTAAATAATAGTCACATTTTTAGACCAAATTAAATAAAATGAATTTAACAGTGGAATAAAAATCCTGACAGCCTGATGTCCAACTTCCCTTGAATCTTTTCTGTTTTCTACAAAGGTGCCAAGTAAAATATGGCATTAGTGTTTGTGGTTCAAGTAGACACATCCTTGAGAGCATGCGTAGGAACTATCATTATTTGCACTGGAAGGCATAATTACTATTTAAATTGCATACCTCTTGCAGTCTAGTAAAACTCCTTCCAATGCTATTTTTAGTTCAGGTACTCGAGAGTTCAGTGCTCTAGGGTTCAGTGTCTTGGGTACCTACTATGTATCAGCACTGTGTGCTGAAGTCTGGGGATAGACAGACAAATGAACAGCCCTTGTCCATGAATATCTTCCAGTCTGGCCAGAGATTTATTTATCTTCTAAATAAATAGCAATATTATACTTTAATACTTCAATGTTCTCATTTAATAATTTATCCAGTAAGATAGATTGCAACTTTTCAAGTTTCATTTCTACTCTTTTTTAAACTTGTAGACTGAGTGACTCTGGCCAAATCAACTTCACTTGTCTGGGCCTCCATTTCTTCATCTGTGATGCAAACATATAGGCCCTGAGATTGATTCTGGCTCTAGGTGATGCGCAACAATGTAATCAAAGGGTTTTTAAGAGTTGCTGTGATTAAAAAAAAATCATTAGGCTTGTATCTGATGAAGCAACTAAAAAATTTTCATAGTAACTGTGCCCTGTGATCTAGAGTTATGAAATATATACATGGTTTCTAATTATTATCACAGTTAAAAAGACACAATTCTCTGACAATGGGTTGCAAATCCAGCCCTGCAGTAGGAAAGTGCACTCATCCCTATGTGACTTTCAGAGTTGTTCTGCGCCCTAATGCCATGGAAAAAGACAACAATGGGGCAGAGTCAAGATGGTGGAGTAGAAGCACAAACTTGGCATGGGCTCTGGCTCCTAACAATTCCAAAACCTGTAAAAGAAATGATTTTAAATAAATTTTAAAGCTACAGAATCCAAAGTGACAGAGAGAAACAAATCTCCCACTGACAACAGCCTGTAGGCCAACAGGAAATGTCTACTGCAGTGCTGGGAGCCAAGCACAGTCCTGAAGGAACCATATGGTTCCAGCCCCAGGGCAGCCCTGAGGAGTAGCGGCCAGAGCAGACTTCAGGAGAGTGAATAATCAACCAGCAACTATGGCAGCTTACAGACTTCTCAACCCACAAATGCCAAAGACAATCAGCTCTTGAAAAAGATAACAACAAGAAAACTCCTAGGAATATTATAGCCAAATTCAAGAGTTCCAAGGTTAAGGAGAAAATACTGCAAGCAGTCAGGAAGAAACAACTTGAGTACTGTTGAAGCACAATTAGAATAACACAAGACCTAGCAGCTTTTATGTTACTGAATGGAAGGGCTTGGAATATGATATTCCAGATGTCAAAGGAGCTAGGACTAAAACCAAGAATCACCTACCCAGTAAAACTGAGTATAATGCTTCAGAGGAAAATATGGTCATTCAGTGAAATAGAAGATATTCAATTATTCTTGATGAAAAAAAACAAAGCTGAACAGAAAATTTGACTTTCAAATACAAGAAGCAACAGAAGCATGAGAAGGTAAACAGGAAAAAGAAATCATAAGGAATTTATTAAAGTTGAGCTATTCACATCCCTACATGGAAAAATGATCATTGTAACTCATAAGACTTTTCTCAGTATGAGGATAGTTGAAGGTAATATATATGTATATCTGTAAACATACAAATATATGTATGTATAGGAGGGTGTATGTGTATATAAATATATATGTGAGTGTAGACATATGTATGTTCATATATACATAGTCAGAGGGCACGGGATGAGTTGAATAGAAAGGGATTATATCTAAAAATAACATTAAGAGATGAGAGAGGAATTTATTAGGAGAAAGAGAAAGAGAGAGATAGATTAGGGTAAGTTATCTCATATACAAGAGGAAAGAGAAAACTGTCACAATGGAGAGGAAGAACAGGAAGGTAAAGGGAATGGGACAACTTTACTCTCATTGAATTTGGCTTAAAGAGGGAATAACATACACACTAAATTCAGTATTTTACCCTACAGGAAAATAGGGGGTAGGGAATAAGAGGGGGGATAATAGAAGGGAGGGCAAATTGGGGGAGAAAGTAGTTAGAAGCACAAATTTTTGAAAAGGGACAGGGTCAAAGGAGGAAAATAGAATAAGTGGGGGGGGACAGGATGGAGGGAAATTAGTTAGTCTTCCACAACATACCTATGGAAATGATTTGGGTAACTACATGTGTACAACCTATATTAAATTGCTTCTCTTCCCAGTGGGGATGGGTGAGAAAGGATGAAGAGAAAAAAAATCTGGAACTCAAAGTTTTAAAAACAAATGTTTAAAAAATTGGTTTTTTACTTGCAACTGGAAAATAAGATATACAGGTAGTGGGGTATAGAAATCCATCTTGCCTACTAGAAAGTTAGGAGGGGTGATGGGGGAAGTTATAAGAAAAAAACAGACTGGGGAAAGGAGTATACAGTAGGCTTGCTTTTTTGAGGTCCGGGGTAGGGGAAAGACGGGAAGAAAAAACTGCAACTCAAAATTTTGTGGAAATAAATGTTGAAAACTAAAAATAGATTAATTAATTTTGAAAAAATAAAAAAAAATATGAGGAGGACATACACAGAAGGGCAAATGACAGAGTCAACCATGGGTGTCTTATGAGAAATAAGACTGGATCAGTTGATAGAGTCTTTCATGGAATAAAATGATACACTTCAAATTGGTGCTGCCTAAATTCTGCTGAAGTAAGGATCAGGATAAGGACTGCCACTTTCTTGGTATTTTTTTTTCACCAGTGCTCCAGCCGCTGGAGTGAATGCCCTTATCTTGTACACTGCCGTTTGGCCCCTTTCACTTTAACCTGACCTTGAAGTGGCACTGTTTCTCCATGACTGGGGAAATGCTACCATCTCCTTTCTTTCTGATAATCAGCAGTTCTCAACCTGTGGGTCACAACTGCTTTAGGTGTTGAACGACCCTTTCACAGAGGTCACAGGGGTCTCCTCAGACCATCCAAAAAACACATGTTTCCGATGGTCCTAGGAACTGAGACACCACTCCTCTATGTGTCTCCAGGCGGGTCTGCCCACATGCAGATACACCCACATACTAGTATTAAAGGGTCACAAAATTAGGATGGTTGAGAACCTCTGTGAGAGATGATTTAAAATTCCACCTCAAAGTGTGTGTGGGGACAGAGAGAGACAATTTGCCCCTCCAATCCCATCTCTGTACACCTAAAGAATTTAGAGACCAACACCCTTTGAGGGCACCCAACCCAAGTCTTGTCAAGAAGACCGATAGAGTCCTATGGTCAACTTGGTGATTAGCCTCTATAAGTTAGCTAGATAACCCTCTTCCAGATAGGTCATATCTGGACATGCACTCAAATCCTTTCCAGCTTGAAATGCGCTCCAGCCTGCATACTACAAACATAGTCCCTTCTCCCTGACCACCCCCCATCCCCACAAAAAATCCAATGTTTACTTCTGTCAAAGCAAGGATTCAGATTGTTTTACATGAGGACTCACTATGTGCCATTACTGATATATTTGTAATATTGCAAATTGTATGAAAGGGTTTTATAGAGTCTTACTCATAAAATAGCTAAAAGACATCTTATAGATGTCACTATCTGTCATTTCCTTTTACATATGGGGAAACCAAGGGCATGAGGAGAAAGATGACATCTTGTAGATCATGCAAATCGCTGGTGCTTCTCCACCACCTACCTCAGATATCCTGACTTCTAGCCCATTTTCCCAACCAAACTACTACTTGGTTGGTAGCAAATCTGCTACCAACATGGCAGTATTACCATAATTGTTACCTAATTTTCAACTCTAAGATTTGCTTTCATTCATGAATTTGCAATTACAACACATTCGTTGCATTTTGAAAGACAATTTCCTCTGTCAATGTTCAGTAGCTGGGATTAAGGGTACCAAGTACCATGTAATTCAGTAAGTCAATAAAATCATGAATGTTTAGACTATGCAAAAATTTGGCAAAACTCCTTTCAGCCTGAATTCATCATAGTGAATAAATATCTGAGTTTAGGCCCCATGTTCAAAAGATATATTTTTGTGTACATTTCTATATGTCTCTGTAGGCTTTAGTTACAGTTATCTTAATGGATGATTGGGTCCATCCTACATAATACCTAGCTTCCAGTGTTATGAGAGTCATATGAATAATGTATATATGGAAACTGAAGACCTTAAAGTTCTCTATAAATATGTCATTATTACTTGTGTTTTTTTTTACTCATTGATCTGATTATTGCCTCTCTCCACATCTAAGGCTTTTCAACTTAAAAATTATGCTAGAATTATGAGAACAGAGATCTCTGTCTCCAGAACTTTTTTCCTGGCCGGTGGCACCCCATATTAAAGAGCAAATGAAAGAATCTACAAGGCTAAGTACCAGGGCTTTCGCTTTAATTTAACAGAGTAGCGAGCAACCCTGCAGTAAAATATTCCCACTGTATTGCAATAAAAAAAAATCCTGCCAAATCCAGCTGATGTCCAATATAGTTGGCTGAACACAATATAATTTATAGAACAATGTGTAAATAGGGTGCCAGATAACAGGATACCAAATATTGTAGTAGGGATAAAGTTATGTATTTTTCCTCTTTTGATAAGGTTTGGCTGTATTCAATTTCTTTTTTATATATCTGACTTTTTTTCTGAGCTCACAATGTGACAGAAACACATTTAATTTCCTCATTACATATATTTGATATAAAAGTCCATGCACTAACTCCATCGCCAGTACTTTGAGATCGAGTCAATAATTGCCAACTTCTATCATTCTCTCTAGGCCAATATTTCTCAGTCTTTGGGGAGCTGTTGTGTTCTATTATTTATTGTCAGTTAAATTTCCCAACATGTATTCCTTGAAATTTCCACTCCCCTGCTGATCTTGTGTAAGTACTATATGCCTTATGCTTAATTTTCATTTCGAAGGGTATTAAAATTAGTGTTTCCTTGGGAAATCAACATATATTTCCAATGCCTTATAACTGGTGACTGCCTTCCACTAAAGGTATCATAAATCTAATGCTCTGAAATGGATTGCATTTGTTTTCTTTCCATTCTTCCTTTTTTCTCTCTCTTCTCTCCTTCCCTCCCTTTTTTTCTTTTTTTTTTCTGGAACTGTCTTATTGATGCTAACCAAGCAAAATTCAAGAAAACTAGGCTTTAGCCACTGTTTGGTGCATACTTTCCCATATCATCTTGAACAAATCATTTTCTGAGCAACAGTTTCTTCATGTCTTAAATGCAGGAGTTGGACTAAATAATGTTTAAGACCCTTCAGTTTCAAAATGTGTTCATATCTGAGACAGAATATAAATGACGGCAACCTTGATGAGTTCAGGTTCATAAAGCAAAAGATTTGATAATTATGAATAGCTTAAATATCATTCTATGTAGTCAATTAAATTTTAGGAAAGGTGAGAGGAAGTTACCTACAGTTCAGACAATGGGGGGGGGAATCTATAGCCCAAGTTTTCATTCATTTGGCAAATATTAGTAATTATTACTTATTCATATACCACATAATAGTGGGCATAAATCAACAAATAAAATAAACAGAATCACTTAGTGACTAGCACAAGGAAGCCAAAATCTACATAAGACACATGAACTAAAAGGAGCCTACATAAGGAGGTAAAAAGCTAAGGAGGGTTATTCTCTGAACTGAGTCTGGGAGGCTACCAATAGAGACAACTGGAGAGTGAATTCTCTCTACTGGGCCCCCACAGCCAGCATATTGAAAGAAAATGAGGAGATGAGGACATCTACGTAGTGAGCTTGGGAGAATGGGAGCGTAGTGGTACTTTTGATAGTAATAAGAAGTCTGGAAAGGGAGAAGATTTAGAGGGAAAGAAAGAGCCCAGTGTTGGACACGTGTTAGATTTCTACTGGACAGTTTGAAAAGGCAGGTAGAGAGGAAGACTGGCAGTCAGCAGAGAGCTTCAGGCAGGACAGGGAGATCTGCAAATCAATAGTGTGGAAATGATAATCAAATCCATGGCAGCTGATGAGATCAACAAGTGAAAGAGTATGGAGGGAGAAAAGAAGACAATTCAGGACAAACCCTGTGGGACACCTTTGGTTAGTGAGCAGGACATGGATGAAGATGTACCAAAGGAGACAGAAAAAGCAGGGCAAAAGAAAATGATATACTAAGAGAGAGTGATGGAAAATTAGGCTTTTTTAGCCAGAATTGTTGCATCTATGAAGCCCTTCAAAAACTTGAAAATGCCATATAAATTATAATCAGTTTTGATAATAGTATTAGTAGCAAAAATAAATAACAACAACATTTATGCAGTGCTTGCTGTATGCCAAGAACTGTGCTAAGTGCTTTACAATTATTATTAGCATCTGATGTTCAAAATAATAGTCAGCATTAGGTGCTATTATTATCCTGATGTTACAGATAAGAAAACTGAGGCAAACAGAGGTTGAGTGACTTGCCCAGGATCACATATCTAGTGTGTTTGAACTCAGATCTTCCGGACACCAGGCCTGGATCTCTCTACCTACCATACGACCTACCTGAGTCTAACAATACTACTACTAATCATAACAATAATATAATTTGAGAATAACGATGAAAATAATAAGAAGAAAATGAAATACATCATTTCCTTTGTCCTATATGCTACTAGCATTGCACCAAGGACCCTTTCGATGACAGTACAAAGGATAGGCTTGTAGGTTAATACCTTATTCAACTGCAAATCGCAGCGACTTGATTTTTAGTGTTATTTCAGTCATTCCAGTTGTGTATGACGCTCTATGACCCCATCTGGGCTTTACCTGGCAATGATATCGGAGTGTTTTGCCATTTCCTTCTCAAACTCATTTTACAGATGAGGAAACTGAGGCAAACAGTGTTACATGATTTGCACAGCGTCACAGCTAGTAAGTGTTTGAGGTCAGATCTTAAGTCAAGTCTTCCTGACTCTAGGCCTGACACTCTCCGCTGCACCACGCAGCTTCCCCACTTATTTTATACATTTGTCCAATTGTCCATGGAGCAGAGAAGGCAAAGAAATAACAACAGTCTAGTGACTATCCTAAGAACATTTATCTCAGAATTCTATTAACAAAAATGAGACAAATGAGATTACAACATTGACTAAATCATTAATGGGAGGTATCATGGATATTTTAGATAAGAAGACTGTTCTAAGGGCCAAGATGGGCTGGGTTATTAGAATTCCCTACACAGTACCTGTATGTATGTACATGTGCATGAATGTGTCTTTATATGTATATACATATATGTAAATCAACATATATACGTACATACACATATACCTATATGTATGTATATTTGCGGAGAGAAAGAGAAGGCACAGATTAGTGGGGACAAAGTATCTAATCAGGAAGTGTTAAGGGATACATGAAATAATATTTATATATGCACTACAACTTTTTAAAAATTCAAAATAATGGTAAATTCAATATAAATCAATATTCCAGTTAGAGCAACTCCAGATTTCCAACTTACGCTCAACTCACTTTGGTTACCAATTTTTATCTCCTCTCATTCACTTCTTCCCACAAATGAAAACATGCTCCTAGTAAGCTAATGTTTTCACTACTCCCCTAGCACACTCCACTCATCTGCACCTCTGTCTCTTTGTACACTTCACTCTCTTGACTTTAAGTATGGTCCCTTATGTTTTCAGTATGACCAAATCCTACCCATCATTTAAAACTTCCACCATGCTCCACCATACAAAGCCTTTCCAAGTACCCTCCAGGCTATGCCATTCAGTGCTATGTATTGTCTGTTCCATTCATTTTGATTTTTTTTCTTTTTCATGTTTACATATGTTCTATCCTCCATAAGAGTTCAAGCGCAAGGGGAAAGACTGAAACTGAAGTGTCTTTTCTTAACCTTCAAATTGCACTGCACAGCATGGTGCATAGTAAATACTCAATAAACATTACTGTTGAATTCAAGATAGGGTGGCTTATTGCCTCAGGCAATGTTTTTTCCTGCTCATTGGTTACCCTACCTGAGGCCTCATTCTCCAAATTTATATTAAAGGTTGAATATGAACTGATATGTGCCCAGAATCAATAGTTCAGAAACTTTCTGAAGGGAGAGGGTTGAGGGAAAGTCTTTATTTGTAGGTTGATAGTACTTTAGTTTTAATTGCTGACAAGTCCCCCATAAGACTTTTAAAGTATTTCAATTGGATATATATATATATATATATATGGATGATTTGTTGTCAAAGGGAAACTGGATTCTTAGAATCTTCTCCCTTAACCACTGAATTGTGAAGCTGGAACCTCAACCCATCTCAGTCACAGTTTGACTGTGCTGTTTCATCTGAACTTTCCCACTTCATATCTGCAGGATATCACCGTGTCATAAGTGACAAATCCTGGATACCATTCTCTTTTGTTAAGCTGAACTTCCTGTCTTAATTACCAACCTCATTTTTCCTTCACATCCTGCTTGCTCATTACTCACTTTCAATTATGATTCAGATTTCTTCTAGAGTTTAATTACTTCTTGTGCTTAAAAAACTGATAAATTAATTTGCTTATTAACCCTTTTGAAGTTTGCTACGATTACCAAATTGGACCACATCCATTATTTTCTTTGGGAGATTGGATTGGATTATAAGAACAATCAAGTAGTGGAAAGTAGCTTATATAAATCTTTAAAAAGGTAAAGTACATAGTGCCTTCAACAGAGCATGTAGACGTTTTAGGAGTTTCAGAAACATAGCCTGTTTATACAGAGTTTTTTTCTATTTTGAAAGCCCCTTGGAATACAAAGAAAATTCACTGACGTTCTCCTATTGTCCTATAGGAAATCTAAGATTCTCAGATTTAGAAAGCTGGAAGGGAACTCAGTGGCCATTTAATACAATCCCAATCAGCAAAATAATTCTGACTATAATATACTGAACAAGTGGGCATCCAGTCTCTCATTGAAGAACCCCAAAGAGGGTGAACCCTACACCACTTGAGGCAGATCATTTTATGATGTTTTCATCAACATCAAACCTAAACCATTCTCTTTGTAACTTTCCCTTTTTGCTTCCTTATTGCCCAAAAAAATATTTCTCACAATCTTGTCCCTCATCCACCAATTTTCTTTCCTTCAGGCTAAACATATTCATGTCAGAGGATCATGATTTGTAATTTAAAGGGATCTGATATGTCCTTTGGTTTAATCATCCTCATTACAGAAATGTTAAAACTGAGGCTCAGGGAGTTTGACCAACTTGCCTGTGAAGAAAGTGAATAGCAGACTACAATATGAACCCAGATCCTCTGACTCCAGAGGAGTACTTTTCAGTACACCAAAATGTCCTTTCACTTGCTCATTTTTCTATGTATCTTCCTCAGTGACTAGCACAATTAACAGCATTTTTTACAGAATCCAATTCATACCAGGGACTGTGCTTAGGTTGCATTCAGTAAGCATTTTAAAATGTTTAATGCATTTTCATTTGAACGACTGTCCATTTCCCCATCCTTAATTTAAAGATCCTCAGACTTCTGAAATGCACATACAGAATTCAAATCTTCTCATCTTTGAGTTTCCAAATGAAAACTTCATATTTCAGGTAGTAGTTGAATGAGAAGACTTTGACATATTCTTCTGAAATCTCTAATTCTATGATTCTGGTGTTCTCAGGAGACCCAACATAAATTGTGGAATCCAGAGGAAAATCCTCCTCGTAAAGCTGGTCAGCACCAGCTCTCATCACTGTACATGTATTTTATACCCCCTTCCATCCCACCCTCAGTGTTCCATGACAACATAGGGGAAGCTTTTCCTATATTCTTGAAATGATTTCTGGGCAACATAGTGAGATAGATGTTCTTCATTTATCAGTCAGTCAATGAGAATTCATTAGGTACTTATTATATGTCAGATGTTACACCAAGCAATGGGAATATAAATAAAATTAGAAATAAAGACAGTCACTGCCTCCAAAGAGCTAAAATTAAATATGGGAAGACAACCTATAAAAGGAAGTAGTCACGGTGCTGAAGACACCTTTCCAGGAGGCATGATAAAGAAAGTCTTGTGGAAATGAGTAAGCAATGAAACCTGGAGAGGAATGAAAATATGAGTGGTCCCTATCCCTTCCTTAAATCTGAGATTCTGTATGGAACCAGACAATCAGAAGGAAAGGCTGAAAGTGGGAGAAGATAATTCTAATGGGAAAAATAATCCAGAGATAGAGTAACTGCCAATGGAGAAGTCATTTCTATCAGGTTTTTTTTAAATATGAGTCTCTACTACTTCATTTCTGTGAAGGTATGGCAGTAGGGCTGTCTGGAGACCAATGTTCTGTGCATTTTATACCCAGTTCTGATATGCTTGGACTAGGAACCTCTAATGACCTTCTATCCCTAGATGTGTGGATCCTATGATTTACAAACAGAATTATCCCACCACCATTTTACAACCTCCCACACAAGCGATGATACTAAATCTGAAAGCTTGAATTTCTTTACAGAAGACTGATGATGATGATGATAAAAAATCTTATATATCTATGTCTATATAATGTTAAGTTTTGCATCACATTTTATATTTTATCTTATTTGATCCTCACAACACACAATGGGGGGTGTTTTATAGATGAGGACACTTAGGCTGAAAGAGGTTAAGTTGATTTAGGAAAATCCAACCTAACTGGTCACTTGAAGCATGAATTTATTAAAGGCCTAAGTGTACAGAAGTTCTGTGGGTATATCTTTGAGAGACTTGACATTCTCCCCACTTTTCCTTTCACCCCTCTGTTTCCTAGACAGCCATGGAATGGACCCAGGCCTGAGAATTAATGGCAGAGTTTCATTTTAAAACTCCATTTGTGACTTTAGGCAAAAAAGTGATTCATTAGTTTAAGCTTTCAGTGGTAAGGGAAGGGGAAGTTTTTGGTTAAGGTATGCAACCAGTTGATATTATCTTTTATGTTGCTCTCAAAAGCAAGAACGCATGTTTCAATTGGGTAGAAGATTCTCTAAATTGAGAGAATAAAAATATTTTATCTTACCATTGCTATTTTTCTCTTATGTATGTTGGAGAGAAAAATAGGATTTGAACCAGCAGAGTTTAAGCAGATCTGTCGGAAGAGTGAAAAATATCCTTACATTCCTACCTTAAGAAAACTGCCCAAAGAAAGGTATTTTCTTTTAAAAATTAAATGGAAAGCTTGCAATTAAAATCTTGTCACAGTATAAAGTCATTGCAAAACTGGGTACTGTAAATATTTTCTAATTTTATAATTGGGGTCTTAGGTTGTTTTGTGGGCCCACGATCAAATATGTGCTTTTCCGCTGATCACAGTACTTTGCTGGAGATTTTCACATTAGTTTACCTCCTTGAGGACTCTGAATAACTTGTTGGGAAAGAATATGCCATTCAACTCCAAAAACCCTCAGAAAACTTTGAAGTTAGTTAAGCTGAACTGATTGAAAGATATTTTAGCTTAGATGAAGTTCAAAGACATACATTATTCTTTTTATCTTAAATAAGGACTTATAAGATATCATAAAAAATTATGGCAATGATGAAAATGACATCAATGTGCTTTTTGTTGATATCCATCACTTCATAAGCAAAAGTCAGTCTATACTTCTTTTTCTGCCTTCTAGACTATTCTCAGTTCAGTGAATTTAAGAGAGAAACATAATTCATCTAGAGCAAAAAGCTATAGTTCTTGTCTTTTTCTCTTCAGTTGAGCATAGGCTGAAGCTTGCTTGCTTATTTAACTCAAACTGCAATGTCACATCTCTCAGGGTACATGAAGAAAGTCTTCAGGGTAGGGGATTCATCCATGTGTTCCAGTAAGTTTTTCCTAGTACATTTGATCTTTCCCTTTTTGCTTAGGAAGTCCAACAGTAAAAATATCTTGAGGAGCCACTTAAAGGGACTCAAGCAGTGGGTGCTATCGAGATGTCTAAAGGCCTCTTAGATTTCCAAGCAAGGAGCTTGAAGGTTTCAGAGAGATAGTCTGATCTCCCAGGGAATGAAATGTGTGCAGGGGCACATAGGCAGCCAGTTAATTATTGTAATAAGTGAAATGCTAAAAGGTAGAGCTTGTACCCAGTGGGAGCTCCTTGCATTGCTAATTGATGTTGACAGATGCTGCTTGGCCAAGGAAATGGAAGTCTTGAGTATAATCATAGTGCCACATATTGAGTAGTTTCTTCATTTGTCTCTTAGAAAGTAGAATAGGTGCACTGTTGTCATTTCAACTTGGGTAATGGTGCAATTGCTCTGTATCTCCTTCTGACCTATGGGGTGAGCCGTTCAAACTAACTCTCTCTTTCTTATTCCTTCCTACACATTCCAACAAATCTCCCCTCCCTTTCCTCAATCTGACTCCCTCCTCAGTCCACAAATCCCAGGATCTAATACTTAACTACCTGGGAGACCATAAGAAAGTAAGTTTACCTCTCACGAACCTCATTTCTATATCTGTAAAATGAAGGGGTTTGACTAGATTCCCTCTGAAGATAAGATATAGAAATGTAACCACTGGTGAAGACAAGTTATACTAAGTTAATATCAATGTCTGTTTTGCTGAAGGGGAAGGAATTGTACTTGACTGAGTTTTGATCAACCTACTTTAGGCATGGGATGTGTGTGTACGTGTGTGTGCATGTGCATGTGTGTGTGTGTGTGTGCGTGCACGCATGCGTGCATGGATTTTTGCTTTTCTTTGTATCCTTAATGTTTAGCATAATGTGTGGCATGCAGTAAACACGAAATAATTGTTTACTGATTGGCATTAGGAATATTGAACAAAGGTAGTTCAGTCTCAGGTCAACTTTCTGATGCTCCATGCACTGGGCTCCAGAATCTTCTACTGTGATCACCTCTAAATCATCACCTCTACCTCCATATGACAGCTTTGGCCATTGAACTTAATTATTGTTGTGTTACTTCTCGCCACATCTCTTTCATGGCATACTGCCCATGTTCATGTTCAAGACCTGAGGGACTGAGAGAATGTCGCTTATCAGTTCTCCCAAACATTGTAGGTTTGCCTACAACTCTTAGCTAAACACAGCTATATTGTCCTGGTGACTATTTGCTGACTTGCCTGAATTTCACTTATACAGCCTGACACCAGTTTCTCTAACGTTTATTCTGCCTTCATGCCAGCCTATTCACTTGCTACCCAGCATGAGAACACCCTGATGCCAACTGTCTTCCTAGAACTATTTTTTTAATGGTTACTGCCCAAATCCTTGGAATTCCACCCATCTGTCCATACCTTTTCTTATGAAACACCACTGGACTTGTATGTCTGTTTCACCCTGGCAGAAGTATTTTTTTCTCCAGTTCAGGCTTTTCATATTTGATCGTTTTTGCCCCCCTCACAAAACTCCCTACTATGATGCCCGCTGGTGGGTGGAGGATAATCCTGGACTTAGCACATCTGGCAAAATGAAGTTTGGCACACATAAATTGGCTGAAAAGACAGTAACTGTGAAGATCTTGGAATGACCCCATACAAATTGTAGCCTTCATGGAGTATGAAAAGCTGGCAGAGAAATTCTGAACCTTAAGCTTTCCACATGTAATTAAATTGTACCAGGTCATCAGTGTTTTCTCCAACATTTTCAAGGTAGTTGAACTTGCCTCATGAAGGGTACAGCATGATTATATCTATTAAAATGGAAGTTTGGATGAGGAGAGTCATGGACTGCTCTAAACAATCCCTCCTGGTGCAGATTAATGTTGCAGACAGCACATAGAGACTTGACACTTGAAAATAAGACAGTGTGAAAATTCAGATATGTCACTGGACTGGAAATCTAGAAGAATGAGGTTTGCATCCTGCCTCTCATACATACTAGCCCTGTGACACAAGAATTTTCACTGGAGTCCTCTAAGCCAGAGTTTACTCAGCTGTAAAATGGGGGTAAAAATACCTAAAGGGCAGTGGAAAGAAGACTGGTCTCTGACTCAGAAAGACATGAGTTTACATCCCATCTCTCACATAATTGCTTTGTGACTCTAAAGTTGTTAGTGAACATCTCAATCCTCTCAATATTTCATATCTTTGGGACAATCCTTCAAGAGGAGTTACTGATCTATATCTGTTGAGAGTGTTTCCTTCCTGGAAATGTTAACTACCAATTAAATTAAAAGTCTAACTAAAGGCAGAGCCAAGATGGCGGTGTAGAAGCAGCAAAGCACCACAGCTCCCACACAAACATGCTGAAAATGCATGAAATGGGACTCTAAACAGATTTTCAAGCTCCAAAACTATCCAAAATTCAGAAAACACATCTGCAGCTACAGGCAGCTCAGCAGGTAGGCCTCTTTGCAGCAGTCTGGGAACCATGTGGGTGGCCCAGCTGGAAAACCCAGCAGGCCAGGCCCCAGGGCATAGGGTAGACCTGAGTCTATAGGAGAGCAGATCGCTGCACTGGAGGCACAGTTACCACATTTATTAGGCCAGAAGAAAAAAAGGCTAAGAGAAAGGTCAGTGGATTTTGCTAATTTGAGAGGAGAAGAGCCGGTGCAGCCAAACTGCTCCCAGGGCAAGGAAGCAGTGGGAGGTGGTTGTGGCAGCAGTGGCCTCCACTGGGCTGCTTCAGAGCCCTCGACCTGCAGATAGCAGAGGGGCTGAGGCAATTGATCAGGGCGAAGGGCTCTTGCATTGAGCAGGCCAGGATCTGAATCATGGTCTTGAGTGGTGGTCCTCGGGTGTGCTTTCAGTGAGCCAAAGCTGGGGGGGGGGGTTGCAGCACCCCACTAATAGCTCCAGCAGCTGTGAAGGCCCCAGCAATATGGGACAGAGCTTTCCCTGTCCAGGAAGCAGAGTTCCACAGAGCTAAAAAACCAAGCAATTAATAGACTGGCCAACATGAGGGAAAGGTAGCAAAGTAAGAACAGCAATAAAACTCTAGAATCCTTTTTTTGTGGACAAAAAAGATCAAAGCATGGAGCGGGAGGAAGACACCTCAATCAGAACCCACTCACCAAATGCTTCCAAGACACTGGAAGAATGCCTACATGCTATGGATCGACATAGAAAGGACTTTGAAAATGAAATAAGAGAAGTGGAGGAAAAATTGGATAGAGAAATGAGAATGACGCAAGAAAATCAAGAAAAGAGAGTCAACAACCTGACTGAAGAAAACAATACCTTAAAGAACAAATTAACTCAGATGGCAAAGGAGGCCCAGAAAGCCAATAAGGAGAAGAATGCCTTAAAAACTCGAATTTGCCAGATGGAGAAAGAGTCTCAAAAGCATTCTGAAGAGAATAATTCCTTCAGAATTAGAGTGGAGCAAGAGGAAGCTAATGACTTTATGAGAAACCAAGAGGCTATTAAACTGT
>JAQQSW010000674.1:17395-32589 GCA_028646575.1 Pseudocheirus occidentalis
GTGAACTGTTGAAACTGTGAACATTGTACTGAATAAAGATTTGTAATGGAATAAATAGAGTGTTCACTAATACTGTGTAATCCAAATCTTAAAAGCTGTTCACAGTAGCATTCTCTCAGGAATCTACTGCTGATTGGCTTTACAGTTCAAAAAGGACTTGGGTCAAATATTTGACTTAGAATGTTGAATAGCAACAAAATTACTTTCCAATAGAGATATTTGAATAGCACTTGCAAAGCTTCAAATTAGTTTAAAAGAATACTGTTTCTGAGATCTAAGACAGGGTCACACGATCACAGACAGCCAGATAAGGGACCTCATAAGCCATTAAATAGGCAATGAAATTGAAACAAAGGGAAGTTAAATAACTTATCTAGAGTCATATAGTTAATAGGTATCTCAGGTAAAATTTGAATATAGGTATTCTTAATTTCAAATCTAGTGTTCTGCTACCTAAAGTTTATCTCACATAAAGACTCTTACATGAATAATAATATCATCAAAGCCACTGCATCATTATAATTAGAAATATTTAATCTAGTTTTTTTAAGTTTTACATAAGACTTTATATTTGTTTTCACATTAAATTTTCACAACCCTCTTCTGTATTGTTCTTCCATTTTACAGATGAGAAAACTGGGAATGAGGGAATAAGTGGTTAAGTGATAGACCCAGGGTAATAAAGCTATTAAATGTGCAATGTAGGAATTGAGCTCAATTATTTCTGACTCCAAGTCCAATAGTCTATGCAGTGCTGTATCCCCTACCTGTCCTGCATGAAACAAAGGACCTGCCTGTATTTTTGGACTTCCTACCCCGCCTACTTACCTCCCATCCAGAAAATCTGATAATTTCACTATATTCCATTACCTATATCTCCTCTTGATAGTACACAGTTTACAAAGTCAAAGAAGAAAAAAGTAATTTATGGGTTACAGAAAACAAAGAGAAAGCTTCTCAACATGGAAGAGAAATATCAGCATTCTTAAACTAACGATTCTTTCTCAGATACCTGTTTAACTTCAGCAGGGGTTCCTTTTTATTGTTCTTCAACCAAGATAGGCACTGCCTTCAGTTCTTCACAGCTCCCAGTAGGTAGTATTTATTATCACTCTCGCTACTACTTTCAGATCCCAGCAGGTGGCGCTAGCCATCTCACACGGTTGCTACTTCTGTGCTCTTCAGGACCTTAGCAGCAATACCACTGCTTGCTGCAACTCTGCAGCCTCCTTGACGTTGCTCTGCCTATTGAGTACTTGTAGCAGGTGGCATTGATAGTCTCTTTTGTTTTGTTTTGTTTCCCATACCAAAAACCTCCCTTACTGTTTCTGCACTAAAGAATATTTAGAGATTCCATATTGGGGTTGAGAAGGAATAGGACATTTCTTCCTGCCTACAGCTTAAACCTTGTACCAAAAAATGTATGGACTCTAAAGTTTTTGCTTTGTGCCACAATTTTCACTGATACCTGGTAATACTCAAAAGTTAATCCAGGGAACTGGTCAATTATGGGGGAAATCTTTGGACAAACCATCTCAGAGAAAGGTCTGATATCCAAGATGCATAGGGAACTAATACAAAAACATAAGCACAAAAGTCCTTTTCCAGTGGTTTTCACCACTCCCAAAGGGGTTAAGAAATATAAATAATTTTCATCAGAATAACTGCAAAGTATTAATAATTATATGCAATAATGACCCAAATAAGAATGATAAGAACACAATATATGAACACAAATGCAAATAAAAGTTTCATACTAAGTAAACACACACACACACACACACCTGCACATATACTTTACTAGAAGGGATGAATCTCAGGGAAGAGGGAATGTAAAGAGACACATTGGGAAATCTAGTTTTCTCTTCCTCTTGTGTTTACACCAATAGAAAACCGAGGCTTTACACATGGGTATATTTATTTGTACAAGTCTTTTCATTGGTGGAGAGAATGGTTAAGAAAAGCTGCTTGCCTGTCTGAGGGGCTGAGTTGTCAAAAAACACTTTTATTTTCTTGTCTCCTGTTTCAAGATAAGACATATATGTTTACAGTGTGTGTGTGTGTGTGTGAGAGAGACAGACAGACAGACAAACAGACAGACAGAGAGAGAGATACAGAGACAGAGAGAAACAGAGACAGAGAGAAGAGGGAGATTGACATAGAGATGAATCAAAGCCTCAACATATACCTCAATTCCACACACCCAATTCCATTAACATCTCTGTTCTCTGTTGGATATGTGCTTGGATCAGTGGATTGATGTGGTATTTGGTCTTTGTAAAAGTCCTTAATGTAATTGGCATTTGTTTCAGGAAAGGAACTAAGACTTTGGTTATAGCATCACTCTTTCCTTTTTAAGGTGTAATAACTGAGTCAGGAAACAGCTTGAAGCTAAGAATCATTTCCCTAGAGAAACAACATTTAGGGTGGTAGAAACATGTAAAATATTCTGATATCCTCTCTCTAAAGAAAGCTCCCTCTCTGACCAGCCAAGTCATCCCAGTTTCCTGGTCTCTTTCAGAGAGGAGTGAAAATCTCTCTTGTAGAGCAATGGGTTAGAGTCCAGAGACATTTATTCATTATCCTCCAGGATCCACTTGACAAACTCATGGGGGCAAACATATAACCAAAATGGGTAGGACAAACACATATTTAAACTAACACTGAGAGTGCATGTTACTTTTCTCATGTATCTAAATCCCTTAGTCCTTGCTTCCCACAAATTTCCGTTCCTAACATTATCATATTGGAATGGGTAGCACCATGCATCAGAAGTACAGAACAGACTTACAGGAAATATGGATTACTTCTGTGAACTGAAAAATCTATCCCAGTTGCCTATAGATGCTTCTTACATCCCCTCCCTAGTTAAAAAAAATAGATAATATAACTGCTAATTGTTGCTTCTACTTTGCCACTTGACTGCTTAAAAGCACCAGACATAATCACCTGAGTACTTTTAAAACACCAAATGAAAGGGTACACATTTTAAAAACTATATTTAGTATTCCAACTTAGTAGTTAACTTCTTATAGTCAATAATATATCCCTTTTTATAATGTGGTCAGACTTCAACTGATTTCACATTATCTTTCTTGACAATTTGAACAGCACTAATTTAGCCAAAAATTAGCATACTCACTTTCTAATGGGTCAATTTCTTGACTGAGAGTCAATATAAAAAAGGCAAAAGAGCACCTACTGCAAAACTGGATTACCTGGGTTTAATTCCAAGTTCTGGCACTTGCAAATTGTGTTACTGGATAAGTGTTTTACTCTTCCTGAGCATTTTGTTTCCCAATATGTATTACAGGGATAAATTGCACTAGCTCCTCTTATAATATCATTGTAAAACAATACCATTAAGCAAAACAGTAAATATCATCTAGTATTGTTATAATAAAAGCTCTACCACATATGGACATCATCCCAAGAAGGTATTTTCAAATTCGTTTTCAAACATATGATTTCCTACTAGAATTATAAGCTGATAGCTCAAATTTGTAAGAGGTGGGATTTCTGTGACCTACAAGTCCAGTACAACAGGATAGTCCAATACATAAAACCTAGCCAAAGTTACCTAGTGCCTCGGGAGAAGCAAATAGTTCCAGTGAACTAAGTTACTTAACTTTGGTCAATCAAACATGTGGAATGTTATGCTGGATTCCAGGAACCTTAATTTTGGATGGCTTAGACAAAGTGTAGAGCATCGAGGAAATTAGAGGCCAGAATAGAGAGGAAATGTGAACTGTAATATAGACTATATTATGTTATGTTATGTTATGTTATATAATATTACTATTTATTAAATACTATGTCACGGCCACTGGGCTAAGTGCTCAGAATTCAAATATAACTAAAAAATTAGTTTCCACCCTAAAGGATGTTAGATAATAATGGAAAAATTACAACAGGAAGCTGAAAAGAGGAGGCTGTCAGAAGTTCAAGAGATAGGATCCAAAATGGTAAAAGTAGCAGAAAGCAGCATGATCAAGCTCTCCCAGCAACCCCCACCCTCAAAAATGAAACAAACATTTAAAAAATGAAAAGATGCAGGTGTATAAGCAGGAGAACCCCGCAGTTCCCCCCATAACCACCTCAAATACCTGTAAAATATGACTCTAAACCGAGTCATAGAGCTCCAGAATGCACAAAATTACAAAAAACACATCCTCCACTGGGGGCGGCCCAGCAGGCAGAACAGGAAGGGCTCATTGCAGAGTGCTGGGAGTGGAGCCCAGCCTGGCTTGAAACCATGGCTTAGCCCCAGGGTAGTCAGGACAAGCAGCAGCCAGAGCACTCTGCACTGTGTATCACTGGCAGCTGTGGCAGTTTCCAGAAATATCAGCCCGTGAGAAACAAGGACAAAGTGAAAGGTCGAACTCAGCTAAATTTGGAGGAGAAAAGTGGGTCCAGACAACTGTTCCCAGGGCAAGAAAACAGCAGAAGTGGTGGTCCTGCAGCAGCCTCCACATGGCTGCTTCAGAATTCACGGCCTGCAGATTGCAGGGGGGGCCAAGAGATCATTTAGAGGCTACATGCTCTTGCCTTAACTGGCCTGGATCAGGATCATGGTAATGTGTAGTGGTCCTGAGGTACATTTTCAGTGGGCCAAAGCTGGTGGGGGCTGCAGAAACTACACCTCCTAATAGCTCTGGCAGCTGCAAAAACCCCAGAAATTTGGGACAAATGTCTCCCCTCTGAAAGCAGAGTTCTACCGAGGCTCAAAAATCAAATTAATTGACTGGCAACATGAGCAGGCAAAGGAAACAAACCAAGTTCAGCAATCCAACTTTAGATTCCTTTGGGGGGGTAAAAAAAATAAGCAAAGCATGGAACAGGAGGAAGACAACACACCCAAAAGCTTGCAAGAAAAATATAAACTGGTTACAGGCCATAGAGGAGCTTAAGAAGGATTCTGAAAACCAAATAAGTGGAGGAAAATTTGGGAGGAGAAATGAGAATGATGCAAGAAAATCATGAAAAGAGAGTCAACAACCTACCTGACTGAAGAAAATGACACCTTAAAATAGATTAATTCAAACGGCAAAAGAGACCAAAAAACCAATGAGGAGAAGAATTCCTTAAAAACCTGATTTTGTCAGATGGAAAAAGAAACTCAAAAGCTCACTGAGGAGAATAATTCCATCAGAATTAGAATGAAGCAAATGGAAGCAAATGACGTTATGAGATATCAAGATACTATTAAACACATCCAAACAAATGAAAAAATAGAAGTCAATGTGAAATATCTCCTTGAAAAAAAATCACTGACTTAGAAAATAGATGCAGGAGAGACAACTTAAAAATTATTGGACTACCTGAAAGCCATGATCAGAAAAAGAACCTAGAAATCATCCTTCAAGAAATTCACAAGGAAAAATTGCCCCAATATTTTAGAACCAGAGGACAAAGTAGAACTTGAAAGAATTCACCGTTCACCTCTTTAAAAAGATCCCAAAAAGAAAACTCCTAGGTATGTTATATCCAGGTTCTGGAGTTCACAGATCAAGGAGAAAATATTACAACCTACCAAGAAGAAACAATTTGACTACTGTGGAAACACAATTAGGATAACCCAGGATTTAGCCGCTTCAATATTAAGGGTTTGAAGGGCCTGGGATATGACATTCTGGAGGTCACGGGAGCTAGGATTAAAACCAAGAATCACCTACACAGCAAAATTGAGTATAATGTTTCAGGGGAAAATATGGTCATTCAATGAGGTGGAGGACTTTCAAGTATTATTGATGAAAAAACCAAAACTGAATAGAAAATTTTACATTCAAATACAAGAAGCATGAGAAGGTAAACATGGAAATGAAATCAGAAGGAACCTATCAAAGTTCAACTATTTATATGACAACATGGAAAAATGATAATTGTAACTTATGAAACTTTTCTTAGTATGAGGAATTGTGAAGGGAATATAAATGTATGTATACACACATACTCTCACATGCGTATATGTGTGTATTTGTACATACAAATGCATCTATATAGGAGGATATATATATATATATGCATATGAATACATATGTGAGTGTGTATATATATGTGTACATAGCGGGCACAGGATCAATTTAATAGGAAGAGATGATATTTTAAAAGGTGAAATTGAGAGGTGGCAGAGAAGTAGAATGAAAGGAGACAGGGAGAGAAAGAATGGGGTTAATCATTTCATAAAGAAGAGACAAGGGATAACTGTTACAATGGAGAGGAAGAACAGGAAGGCAAAAGGGAATGGGTCAATCTTACTTTCATTAAATTTGGCTTAGGGAAGGAATGACATATACTCTAAACTGGGTATCTTGCCCTACAGGAGAGTAGGGGGGAAGGGAATGAGAGGGAGGGTGATGGAGGGTACGGCAGTGTGCAGGGGGAGGATTGTTAGAAGCTCACACATTTATAAAGGGACAGGGACAAAGTAGAGAATAGAACAAAGGGGGGATGGGATAGGAAGGAGGGAAATATAGTGAGTCTTTCACAATATGTCCATTTTAGAGATGTTCTGTGTAACTACACAAGTACAGCCTATATTGAATTGCTTGTCTTTCCAGTGAGAGGGGGTGATGAGGAAAGAAGGGAAAGAATCTAGAATTTAAAGTTCTTTAATCAAATCCTAAAACACACACACATATGTGTATATATGTGTATATATGTGTATATATATATAATTATCATTATTATTTATATGCAACTGGGAATTAAGATATACAGGCACTAGGGGAAAGAGATCCACCTCACCCTACCAGAAAGTCAGTGGGGTAATGGGTGAGGATATAGGAGAGAGAAGATTGGGATGGGGGTATACACTGGGATTGCAGTTTTTGGGTGGTGGGTAGGGGAAAGATGGGGAGAAAACGTGTAACTCAAAATCTTGTGGAAATGAATGATGTACACTAAAAAAAACCCAAAGTATATTTTTAAAAAGTTACATCTTTCTAACTTTCAATACAATTAAATTAAAATGTCATTGATTTAAAAAAAAAGAAAAAAGAAAAAAAACAAACCTCCAAACAGATTTAGAATATGAATTAAACTAAATCCTAAGGATTTTTTTTTTGAAATTGACAATTTAATTGGTATAGCTAAACAGATTGAGAGGTCTATGGACAGTGGGGCAGCAAAGATCTACTCAGGGGCATACCACATCAGCACTCAGGAAAAGACTGTGCATTAGGTCAAGAGGAGGTTCCAGACTCATACCCAGAGAATTTTAAGATGACAGGTACGAGTTTTCAAGTTTTTTTATTCACTATCCAGTTCTAGGGAAAAAAATATCTATAACAGACTGAAAAAGATCTATGTTATCCCCCATGCCCACTCCAGGATCTAGGAAGCAGTAATATGTGTTGTATGTTCCCAGTGAAAAGTAAGGTCTAAATTCTAGCACCTACTCTAGTTTGAAGCCTTCAAAATAAGAATCAGGACAAGAATCTTAGACCAAAGGTGAGCCTAAGATTCTACCATTCTGAATCAACAAGGTTTAATCTTTTTTCTTTGTTTTACCAGACTATATATAGTGTATTTATGCTCTATTTAAAATATTATTATATTATCCTATATATTATATATAGGTATATATTATAATATATTATATAAAATATATTATATATAACATATCATTTCATATATAAAATATTTTATTTATATATTATAATATATAATAATTATATATTATCCTCTATATAAAACAGAAACAGGAATATATATATATATATATATATATATATATATATATACATATGCTATGTAAAGGATAAATACACAATTAAAGAGGAAAAGTACTAGAATGGAGTGAGGAAAGGCTTCCTATAGAAGACAGAATTTTAGTTGAAATTTAAAGGAAGCCATGGAGTTTAGAAGGTGAAATGGAAATGCAAATAATCAACTAGTCACCTCCTGAAATAAATTCCCAAATTGAAAACTATTAAGAACATGATAGCAAAAAAAATGAGTTTACAGATTAAAGAAAAAATCCTGCCAGCAGTCAAGAAGAAGGAATCCATATACCTACAAGTCACAGAGATTATCACAAATAACTTACCAGTTACAACTACAAAGGAAGAGATCTTAGAATACTATAGTCAAAGGAATTTGGTCAACAGCCAAAAAGAATATACACAGCAAATGTTAATATCATTCTGTTCTGGGAGTGGGAAAGGGGAGGAGGGGAGAGAGCCAGGGACCTTTAATGTGACAGAACATTTTGAAGTATTCCTGATGAAAATATCTGAGCTATGTAGAATTTTGAAGTTCAAACAAATGAGTAAAAAGACACATATAAAAGGTAAGTCTGAATGAACAAAGAAAAAAGTGAGTAAGAATAAACTTACAGACTAATACTACAGAGATAGTATATGTACACACATATATGTATACACATATGTATGTATATGTTCAGTGTATTCACTCTGAACTCTAGAATCATTAGGGGTCATAGAGAAAGTCTCAATTTAGATGGGAATTCTTTTAAATCTTGGTGAGCTTAAGAGAAATGTGAAAAAAAGAAGGGAATAGGAAAACAGAGGAGGTAGGGCAGGGGAAAAATTGGAGAATATTATTTTAAGTAATCAGGGTGTACAAACAGAAATCTATACAAAAACTTAGGATGGGAAGAGTGGGAATAATTAATACTTGAACCTCACTCTAAATTGGACAAAAGAGATAAAATGAATTGTAATGGTATTTAATTTGAATTTGAAGAACGCTTTTGGTATTGGCAAGTAAGCAGGTTCTTAGCCCTTAGTAACTAATAAAACCTCTATGAAAGAAACAGAAAATATTAACTCCCGTCTCCTGTTCCTGTCATAACAGGAAGGGGTTGACTGAAATGGGAAGTCAATGTTGTGTGTATATAAGAAAAGCCCCAGTGAAGCACAGTCAGAATTTCTTGAGACCAGAATCTGGTGGCAGAATCTGTTCTGCTGGGGAGAAGAGAGAGTTTCTCTCAGCAGCATCTGGAGTCTGGGCTACTAATGCTGGACTGAGAACTGAGTCAGAATTTTCTTTGAACAAGAATTGTGGAGACTAAAGTTGTTTCCACCAGAAAGGCTGAAGAGAAAAGCCCTCCCCTAGGTTTGAGAAAGCAATTTTGACTTTGAAAACCTGGGAAGAAAGATTTTGATTCCAGGAGCCAGATGAGATTTCTTCTGGGTCCTAGAGCCAGTCAAACTGCCAGAGGACTGAGGAAGCACGGCTGATATTCTATCTGTCTGCTTTGATGCTTTTTTGCCAGACTTGTCTGCTGGTGAAGGATAGTGCTGTTGTTGCAAAGAACCTTGCTGTTGGCTCAGGAGCCCTGAAGAAGGATTTTCTTGTTATACGTTTATAGAAACCCTCAAAGAGTGTCTTGCTGATGTTTTCAGGGCTTCTGAGACTGTTCTGCAGGCAGAAAGTGAATTAATGAGGACACTGGCAATGTATGTTGTGGCTTTGTTAAGCTTTGGCTCCCCAGAAACAGAGATTGCTGAGAACTTACCTCAGATCAAGATGAAGAAAAGATTTCTCCTTGGGTACTGGATGCTGTGATGATAACATGGTTTACTAGTGACTTACTGGTTGAGGGTTGGTGTGTTTTCTAATGATTGTAATAAGTGATTAATGATACTTAGTAATTGATTGATGAATAAATGCTGATTGAGTTAACTTAGTTGCCTCATGAGTGGAAGACTTTGACAATTATACTTTGAGATGACTGAATGACTGACTAAGGAGGCAAACCTCCTTAGGGATACCAAATGATTGTTCTTTGTCCAAAACTTTGTGACCACTCTGTTGGAAATTATGTGGACATTTTAATGATAAACTGTTGTAAATACTATTTTGTGATTTTCTGTGATAAGTTGTAATATTGTGAATGTTGTTCCTTGATTTTTCTGTGAATGCTTTGCTTTGATTTGTTATGGAATAAACAGAGTGTTCACTATACTGTGTAATCAGAACCTTAAAAGCTGTAGTATTCTTCTGGAAAGGTGCTCATGTATGGCATTACATGAACACACAGAGAGAGTTGGGTACAAAAATACATTTTTTCAACAGGGAGAGTGAATATTTATATAGCACCTCATGTACCAGGCACTGTTAAATAATTATCAAAGCATTATCTCATTTGATCCTTTTAACAACTCTGAGAAGTAGGTGTTAGTATTATACCCATTTTACAGTTAAGGAAACTGAGGTAAATAGGGTAAAGTGAGGTAACCAGCATCACAGTCAAGGGCTCAATCCACTATGCCATCCAAGCTGCAAAACCAAGCAATAAGAGGGACATGGGAGAAGCTAGAAAATGGAATTGGGGATTAGATTAATTGAAAGTTTAATTCTAAACATAACAAGCCCTAGTGATGCTAAGGAATAGCTCATCTGAAATGACTGATCCTTGAATTAAGGTAGCATGCCAAAAAAACCATGATGATGAAGAGGGAGTTCATTTCACACGAAGACTAGTTGAAGGAACTGAAAGGATGGTTAGGTTGGAAAAGAAGATAGGGGGAAATTGTAGCTGGACAAATATTTGAAAAGCTGTTGTGTGGAAATGGTTTCTAGCATCATAAATTGAGAACTGGAGGCAACCCCAGAAGTCATATACCCCAGCCTTATCATTTTAAATATGAGGAAACTGAATTTCAGGGAGGTTAAATAACTTTGTCATATAAATAGCAGCAGAGAAAATTGATTTGCTTTATTTGACTGCAGAGGGTCAAATTAAGAGCAAGTATAGAAGTAGTAGGGGAAAAATCATCTTTGATAGAAGAAAAACTTATTTTTTAATTTCCATTTTAATCATTTTAATACAGAATTAGAATGAACTGCTTGAAAAAAAGAACTGAGTCTCTCTATTGTAGAGGATTTCAAGAACAGCCTAGATCACCACTTTGCATCAACGTTCCAGTACAGTCTCTGAAGCCACATCCAATTCTGACATTCTGGTTCTTTGTTTTCTGCACAAAAGCAAAAGATGACAATAATTGCTGCTAGGATATGAGTCTAAGGTGCTATATATTCTTTCACTTGGGGGACAGCAGGATAGATGGTATGATTACCAACATCAACCATTAAGAGAAAGAGCTACTATTTCCTTAACTTAGTCTCAGATACATTTGAATAAACTGTGTGATCCTTGAAAGGTAGAGGAGGAAAGTTCATGCCCCTGACCACCCCCCAACCAACTAAATTACATTATGATATTCTCCTACATTTTATAATACAAGAAAACCATGCATGGCAGTAGACAAATGGTGAAATATCTGCCTCATTCCCATTTCAAGTTACTGACAGATGTTTGATAACGGCAACCATCACAGATGGGAAGGGGTTATGTCAAGATATCTTATCCTGGGGGGCTATTAGTCTCTGATCAGAGACAGGCGGCTGGGGAAAAAAAGGAGAAGAAAATAGTAAGCACTGACATTAGAGGCATTTATCACCTACTGCTGTGTGTGGAATAAAAGGATCCTTTTTGAAGATAGTCTATTATCTGCTGCTTGCTGGCTTCATGCTGTCATATGTTTTTTTTTTTATCCAGCAGTCAATAAATTGAGGAAAGGCACATTTAGAGAGTAAGTACTGTTATACATCTAACTTTATATATTGTTCCTGTATTTACAGCTGCATTTCCCTGTTGTCTGGAAGAAACAAGTATTTACATAGAGGTATTTGTTTGCTTGCCATATCATTTTCAATGACTTTAAGTTACTAAATTCATTTTTAAAAATGGAATTGAGAAGCCACCATAAGCAAGAAGTATAAGGAAGGCTTTTCTCCCTTTAGCCACCTATCTCCCCAAAACTGAGCTCCATGACACTGAAACAAGTGTAGGCATCTTTTTATTCCTTGAAAAGGTGGTGACAGTTCCAGATTTCATTCTATCTCATTACTGTTTTAATCTGTCAGTTTCTTCAATTAGTGTGGATGCCATATGGGATCCTATAAGCTATGCACTATTTGATACCAAAGCCAGGCTTTCTCATTCATTTTCCTAACAATAGTCACTGTTGTTGAGATACTTGGATATTGGGTAAATGAAGAGAAAAAAATCTTGTTTGAAAGCAGCATGAATCTGTTTCAGGTGAAGAGTTTTCCATAACCTATGTTCTGCCCAGAAAGGCATTAGTCCACTAATTTATTAGGGACAAGATCAATAGCCTGAACTAGATTGCTGTGCTTAACTTAAATCGAATTTATGCCATGTTTACAGCTGTTTTCTCTGATAGCAGCTTTGGAGGGGATGAGTTGTTGATCTAGTATCTTTTACCCACCATCTTGAATGTGATTGTTTCAATGACTCTCTGGAGGTTTCCTATATTAAGCAGAGGCTTACATTTAGGCTTCCATCTGAGATGCTACTTATCTCTCTTTAATGGGGATGGAAAACAGATCAGAAGCAAGGCACTGAACTTTCAACTTTGTTAGTCACTGAAACAGGCATGTCTCAGAGTTCCAGTGAAGTAGCAAGGAAAAGTAGATGTGGGTGATTAGCCAGAAATGTAGAAGTTCATCATGGAGAAGAGACGATTTAGGGAAAAATTATGCCTACCATAAAATACTATGGAAGAATCATTAAACTTATTTTGCCTCTTCCTAGAGAAATAATGACTGAAAGTCAAAGAAATGCACTTTAAGTAATAATTGCAAACAGCTAACTCATTTATCTAGGACATTTGGAGTGGGAAATCACTTTACATACATTATTTCACTTGATCTATGCAACAAAACAATGAGGTAGATAGGTACTATGGTCATCCCCTTGTACAGATAAAGAAACTGAGCCTGATGAGTTAAACATTTCACCTTGTGTCATATACCTGGAAAGTGCCGGAGGCATAATTCTAATTCAATAGTTCTTGACTTCAGACCCTGTGTTCTATTTACAATGCTGTCTTAGTATACTAAGCTGTCTTAGTAGACTAAATATTAAGGAAAAACATGCCAGTAAAACAGAGCTATCAAAATGTAAAATGAACTGTCTCAGAAATTAGTGAATTCCTCTTCACTTAAGACCACAAAGTCATAGATTTAGAGTGGGAGAGGAACTTAGATATATCTTCTCTCATTTATAAATGAGGGAACTAAGACAAAGATTGGTTAACAGACTTGTCCAAAGTCACACAGGTACTATGTGATGGATACCAGATATTTATTTACTCAAATTTTCTTACTCTGAACCAGGGATGCTTCCTAACCCAAGTGAAAGTTAAATGATGACTAGTTAATATCACAATAGAAGGTATTTCTTGTACAGTAAGAAATAATCTGTGTTTATATACACATCCGACACAATAAAATGTATATATGTGCATGTTATTTATATAATATATAATATACGTGCATTAGTCAGTACATTAAAGTATAAAGTCTTTTCTGACTCTCATTCTGTTACTGTGACCTGCTGTCCAACCTGTGAATGAGTCCAATTGGTAGCTACAAACTATACTGGAAAGATCAGTTTCAGTTATAAAAGCTACCAACTAATCAGTGATATCATTATCACCTCTTACTTGAAACTACACAGTAAACAAGAATAAAATGGAAAAGGAGACCCACTTCCATAAAATCACTTCTTTCTTAATATCTTACTATGGTATTAAATTCTGTGAATTTTGAATGTCACTTTCTAAAATGATAAAACCTATAGGATAAATTCATATCTTTATGCACCTAAGGAATGTGTAAATACTGGATCAAAACATCTCTGAAATATCCATTCAAAGCAAATGTCAATCATCTGAAAAATACTGTTTCCCCAAATATGGAACATTCAAATGTAACAGAATTTCTCACTGAAGTGGTTCCTGCATGATTTGGTGCCCAGAAAATAAACTAGAATGACAATTAAGAATGTGCCTAGAAATAAAAAAAAATACTTAGAGAACTGAGAGTATTTGATTATCCAAGTACTTTCAAAAACCACTTTTTTTGTTTCTCCTTGAAAGACCTGGAAAACTATTGGATTCAGCTTAATAACATGGATAGAGAGCTCATATTGGATTTAAGAAAACTTGAGTCCAAGTATGAATTGTGTGATCTTGGGCAAGTGACTTTTCAATGGTCCAGGAAATTCTCTAAGACTAAACTATGAAAGAGCTTTGATCTTTTTTTTCTTTTTAATTTTAATTTATTTTCTTGGTTACATAATTCACTTCCACAACGTTTTGAGTTACAAATTTTCTCCCCCTCTTGCCCCCACCCCCCAGCCCAGAACATTCATCCCACTGTAAAGCCCTTCCCACAATCTGTTCCCTTTTATGTCCTCCTCCAATTCCCCTCTATCTTTCTAGCAGGGCAGGGAGGGGCTCCTTGCCCCCATCCCTGTATGTATTATTTCCCAGTTGCATTTCATTGTATAGCTTTAAATTCTAGATTCTTGCAGTTCCTCCCCTGTCACCCATTCACACTGGGAGGAGCAGCAATTCAATACAGGTTGTACATGTGTAATTGCACAGAACATCTCCATGGTGGGCAAATTGTGAGAGGCTGATTGTATGTCCCTCCTTCCTATCTTACACCCCGCCTTGTTCTGCTCTCCATCCTGTCCCTGTCCCTTTACTGAGATGTGTGCCTCCCGAAACCCTCCCCCCACACTGCCCTTGCCTCAATCAGTCCCCCTCTCATCCCCCCCCCACTCTCCTTCATGGCAAGATAGTCAGTTTAGAGTTTATTTCATTCCTTCCCTAAGCCAAATTTAATGAGAGTAAATGAAGGCAAAATTGTAAAAGTTATCCCTTGCCTCTTTTTTATGGGATGATAAACCCCATTTTGTCTCTCCCTGTCTCCTCTCATTCAAGTCCTCTCCCATTTCAAAATTTCATTTTTTGAAGTATCATCTCTTCCTAATTAATTGATCCTGGACCCTCTATGTATACATATATACCCATGCTCAAATATGTATTCATACACATATATACCCTCCTATTAGACATATGAGTAGTTATACATATATATACATTTGTGTTCCCTTCACCTATCCTCATACTAAGAAAAGATTCATAAGTCACTATTATTGTTTTTCCATGTTGGCATGTGAATAGTTAAACTTTGATAAGTTCCTTATGATTTCTTTCCATTGTTTACCTTCTTATGCTTCTTGTGTTTGAATGGCAAATTTTCTGTTCAGTTCTGGTTTTTTCATCAAGAATGCTTGAAAGTCCTCTACCTCACTGAATGACCATATTTTCCCCTGGAACATTATA
>JAQQSW010000675.1:5929-32046 GCA_028646575.1 Pseudocheirus occidentalis
AGAGAGAGAGAGAGAGAGAAAGAGAGAGAGAGAATTCATATAAACTCGGAGGGGGATGTCTTTGTCCCAATTCAAAATAACAGACAAAATATATCTCCAAAGGGGACCAATATCTTCTCCTCAGGTTTGTAAGGGCAATCCTGAGGAACTGAAGGTATTTCTTCTAATACCATTAGCTTGGACATCCATTCTAGTGTGCTTTTCCTAATATCATTTGTCCAAAACAGTTCATATCTCCTCAATATCTTCAGTATTTATTGTAGCAAGCACCCTAGTGTACGCAGGATGGGTGCTAACACAGGCTCTTTGATCTGCTTTTCTTTTCTTTTTCTTTTTTTTGTTTCTTGGAGGGCAACTGGGGTTAAGTGACTTGCCCAAAGTCACACAGCTAGTAAGTGTGTCAAGTGTGTGAGGCTGGATTTGAACTCAGGTCCTCCTGACTCCAGGGCTGGTGCTCTACTCACTGCACCACCTAGCTGCCCCGATCTGCTTTTCTAAAGGAAAGTTACTCAAAAGGGGTTAACAATCTTACTTTAATCAAACATTATCATTTACCTAATTCAGGGGAAAAAGTTAGCACCCTGAACTTCAGAAAATACAAACAGAAGTTACAAGCAGACAAAAAATACAGACAGAGAAACAGACCAGCATACAGGGTTTCCTGTATGACCATTACATCCATACCTAGTTAGTTACCAGAGAGAAAAGCACCAACATCTGAGTTTTCAAAGCCAGGGGCTCAACTGCTTCCCAGAGTCTCATCTGGCAAAATCACCCACCTCTTCCCATGAGTGCGCCCCAATGTAAAACCTCAAAATGTCACACCCTTTTGGCCCACTGCCCAACCACAAAGTAACAAGGTGTGGGCATTCCTGAAAAACAAGCCATCTCTCATAGGCTCCATGTGACCACATTCAGCCTATTAGGGGGCAGAGTATATTTTCAACTCAAGGAAAGTTCTCAAATTCACTTAAGCCTATCAAGGTCAGGGAAGATCTTCAAATTCCTATATTATAGTATCAATAGTTATTTTCCTACTATAAATTTAGCCCTGGGCAGCTAGGTGGATAGAGCACCAGACCTGGTGCAGGAAAGACTCACCTTCCTAAGTTCAAATATGACCTCAGATACTTCCTAGCTGTGTGACCCTGAATAAGTCACTTAACCCTGTTTGCCTTAGTTTCCTCAACTAAAAAATTAGAGAAGGAAATGGTAAATCCCTCTAATATCTTTTCCAAGAAGACCTCAAATGCAGTCATGAAAAATTGGACAAAACTGAAAAATGACTAAAAAACAACAATTAATTCAACCAGTTTAATACCTGAATATAATGGAATATTATTGATATAAAAATGACAAATTTGATTAATACAGAGAATCATGAAAAATCCTGTATGAACTGAATGACTAAGAAAGCAGCAAGCAGAACCAGGAAAACAATACATGCAATTACTACAACGCTGTGTATGGAAACAACAACAAAGACAACGAAACAATTGAAACAATTATTTGAAATTATAATAACCAAGCCTGACACCAAAGAAATCTTCTCTGAAGATATAGGGAATCATTAATGTGGAAGACTACATAAAACACTCTGGTTTTTCAATATGTTGGTTAGTTTTATGAATTTTTATTATAAAAAATATCTCTCGAGGGAGGCTTGCAAAGAGGTTCTGTGGATAATGTAGTTGATTAACGAGCATAAGATATCAATACAATTATTTTTAAAATACTTTGTATAGTATAATTAGCTTACCAAGAGAGCTGATTGATAATAAGACAAGTGGAAATTTGTTAGCTGAATTTCAACAAAAAACATTTGCATAATTGATGAATGAGATTGAAAAATGATTAGCATAATTGAAAAAACATAATATATGATTCTCTTCTTCCATTTGGAGCTATAGATCTTTTTCGGCTATGACAACCACTGGAATCAAGTATCAAAATAAACAAAAGGTATAACTAGACTTTTTGATAGCTATTACAAAGTGTTAAACCAAAATTTTCAAAAATTATGAAGCGTATTCAATCATATTACACTCACTGAAAATATTATTGATAACATTTTATTGATAGCAAAAACTATTTTGCTACCAGTAATGAAATATTTTCACAGTCTTTTTCACCTTTCGGATAGTAAGGTGGCTCAGTGTATAGATGACAGTACTGGAGTAAGGAAGGCTCACCTTCATGAGTTCAGATATGGCCTTTGACATTTACTAGCTGTGTGCTCCTGAGTAAATCACTTAACCCTGTTTGCTTCAGTTTCTTCATCTATACAATGAGTTGGAGAAGGAAATGGTAAACTGCTTCAGTATCTTTGCCAAGAAAAGCTCACGTGGGGTCATGAGGAGTCAGACGTGACCGAAAAACAACTGAACAAATTTCATCTTTATCCTTTTAAATTTCTGTTTCTGTACATGTTTTACTGGCTTACTTATTATTGGCATAGTAAAAAAAAAATAGAAAATTTGCTCAAAATTATTTTATTGATAGGTTGGCTTGTTAAAAAAAAGTTTGTAGGCTATTGTTATAAAGAATTACTCTCTAGGAGAGGATTTAGGGAGGATTTTTATAAACTGTGATACAAAAATAAAGATATAAAAATAATTTATTTGAGAAATAAATGTTTGTTAATTTATTGATATCACATGCAGGATCCAAATGGAAATGATATTTCCTTTAAAATGTGTACCTCTCCAGATACTTCTGTTTGCTGGTGCATTTATGCTGATTGCAACAAGCCCCTGAACATTACAGGGCTTCATCAAGCCTAATAATCCATACAGGAAAAACTAAATGGATGAAAAGTATCTCTTTTAACTGTAATATTAATGAAATCTAAAGATCTTCCATGCCCCTTTGTATTGGCAAGTAAGCAGATACTCAGCATCTTGTTTCAAGTTAACACCTTTTTTAAGCTATTTAATTAACACAGAAGTAGTTAACTCCTTGGGAGGAAGTTGCTGATGTAACAGGAAGGGGAAGAACAGGGAGGAGCTATACTGTATATAAGGAATAGAACCAGTAGGACAGTCAGATTTTCTCTCAGTGAGTAGCTGGAGGCTGCAATTTTTGCCAAGACCCTCCTTCTGGGAACTTTTTACTGAGAACTTCCAAGAACCAGGCTGAGGAGTTACCATGAGTGAGAGAAGTATGCCTGCTTGAGGGAGCCTGTTCTATTGTGAAGAGAATGGAATGTGGGTGTTCACTGCAGTAACCATGTATATCAACTTTGTGAATACTGTAATGACTTTGGCTTTCTGGTTCTGGGATTCGGTTTTCTGGTACTTGAATAAAGGCTTTGGTTCTACGCTCCATGTGGAGAGTTTGCTCTGTTTTGTAATTCACAACCCTACCAGCATATTCATAACCACCATGGGTGTTTAGAATATTGCATTATTGTTACACTAACATACATTTAGATGTCTAGTCCACTGAATTATTAGATCAATAAGTATACCTCATGCAGGCATTGAGGACAGACAGTAAGGTAGAATAAGAACTTAGTATGAAAGAAGAAACCAGACCGGATTTTATTGTGCATTGCTTTCTCATCAAACCAAATTGCTTCCTCACATAAAAATTCTTCTTTCAAACACAAATTCTTCCCAGTGATGCTCTATGGTTGAAGATTTTGTATTGAAATATCCAAAGAATCATAGTTGCAAATAATCCAAAGGGTAGTGGAAATATGGGCACATATAAGAAGGCTATATGTTCAATAATTATTTATGTGTAAGAAGTAAAATAAGGACTATTAATGAGTTAAGTATAATTATAAAGGGAGACAAGACAATCATGTAGTGAGAGCCAGCAATAACAGAGAGACAGCCCACATGCTTCACTGATACATAAATGATATAAAAAGTCCTGGAAAAAGGCCTCCAATTACTTGGGGGGTGGGTGTCTTCCATGGAGGAGCTATGAGAAAACAAGGACAAGAAAAGCATAGTTTGAGAAATGTGTGGGTGGCTTGCTGTCTGTGATGATGGAGGAAACGCCTAAATGGATAAGATACAGGTCCCTTGAACTGAAATATAGAAGTGTATTTCTTAGTCTGGGATGGATCATCATCCCCCTCTTTCACTCCAGTTTTTGTGATTCTCTTCAGTAAGTGAGTAAAAAAAATTAGGCAGAGATATAGGCAGTAGTAGATTTTATAAGTGCCTTGAAAATGTTGTAAGATAATAAAGGTATTTAAAAACAGGTGCTAGTATTACGACTACATGTGTTCAATGCTGACTTCATTCACAATAATATTGCAGAGATTTTTAAAAGAGTATTAGTTCTTTCATTTTGTACATTATTTTCTGCATCATCTGATTCATAGTTTTTAGTCTTTTTCTAATTTTAATAGTTTTATGTTGTATAGACTAGTTGTATTGATGGATTTTCCTGAAGAAAGTCTGAATTCAAGGAACTTATAAACCATTGACTGATAATAATAGTTATACTTTGCTTTAATTAAACATCTTTTATCTCAAGATATCAAAGCACCTTTCCTAATTACCTCCATTATGCAAAATGGTAACTAAAGAACTATGAGACTGAGTGACATGTAGGAAGTGACTGACAAAGCTAGAAATAGAATTCCTGCTTCCCATGTCTCTGCCCTGACTCCTGGATCATAACAGCATAGGAAATAATACCAGCAAAAATAGATTCTCAGGAGGCTCAGAATTGAGCATAACAAGTTGAAACAGCTCTGAGATATTACCTTCTACCCCCTCAAAGTAGCAAAGATGATTAAAGAGAGAAATAGCAAATGTTGGAAAGACTGCAAGATGACAAGTATACTGATGTAGTTTTAGTGGAATTGTAAATTAAACTGTTTTGGAAAACCCTCTTTGGAATTATGGGAGAAAATTCACTAAACTGTTCACCCCTTCAGCTCAGACAGCCCATTACTGGGCACATACCCCTAAGAAATCAAAGACAGAAAGAGGGGGAAAGAGGACCATATAAACTAGTAGTTCTTGGAAATACTTTTAAAGGTAGCAAAAAACTAAAAGCAAAATGGGTGTGCATCAAAAAGAGAAATTGCTAAACAAGTTGTGGTGTTTCAATGTACAAGGAATTGTACCATAAGGGAAAATGGAAGTCAAGAATTCAAAGATACATATCAAGACTTGTGTATACATCAGCGCTGCAAATTAAGCAGAACCAGGAGAATATATAGAATAATTACAATAATTTAAATTAACTTAATTAATTTAATTTCAATTAAGATGATGCTACATGGAATTAAGCTTTCATTATATGTAATTACCCACCATTGTTGGGAACAATGGCAGTGGAATGAAGTATACACTAGCAAAAGTTGCTGGTTACTCCATAAGTAGGCTTTGCTTCAATGTTCTTCCTTGTTCCAAGGAGGGATTCTGTCTAAGGAAGAAATGACTGTGCTAGAAAAACCAAAGGAGACAATAAAACTTTTTTAAAAAAAAGAATTATTCATAAATAACATGCTAGTGACTATACTCCCTTCATTGAATATATCCATCTGGCAGGAGCTGGATGAGGATGCTATTGCCTGCAGCTTTCCATCCAACATTTGAGTTAAGACTTGACCTTTACAGCATATCGTTTTCTTTGCAAATTTCTTTTGGAAATGACATTATCTAAACTTTTCCTACAGAATGCACATTTGTCTTTAGATGACTCTCCCTAATGCGCACTCACCCCTTTATTTCCTCCTATAACATTAAATTGCAGCAAAGCAAATTTTAGTAGTCAAGAATAATTCATATTAGTGTTTGGTAATATCACAGCAAAGTGAATGCTTATATCAAACTTTTAAAAATCTTTTATTTAATAAAATAGATATCTGAATAGAATATGTTGCCTTCAGAAGTGGGATCAACATTGTTAAAATGATTTTTAGCCAAGCTTCTCACAGTATAATGAATCTTATAGGATGAGATAGTCTAATATTCTATTGATGAAAACTACATCCTTCTAATATACACTTTTAATACAATACTTCTGATTAGCAGTGCCTAGTTATACTTAGACAGCAGTGATTCTCAATAAATGGCCACACATTCCAGATACTGTCCCCTAACCCCACCCAACTCCTAGAGTGCACCAGTGTATTTAATTCCTCCCTGAAAACTCCCTCATGAACCAGAGCCAACTCAGCTTTTAGCCACACCATTTCCCAGAAACCAGACTTGCCAAGGTCTCCAGTAACACCTTCACTGCCAAAACAGAAATGGTATTTCTCCATCTTGACACTCTTTGACCTGTCTACTGAACTTGATGCTGCTAATACCAGCTTCCAATGAGTTTTTTTCTCTGACCTTGTTTTACAATGCCCTTTCCTTATTCAGTGCAATTACCTTCAGTCTAGCCTTGTGCCCTTGTAACTTGCTCTTCTCTTTATACCTGAATCATTGATTCCCAGTAATTTGTTATCATTTGTATATAAATAATACTCAGATCGATTTCTGTGTTGCCCACTTCTGGCATCTCTCCTTCACTCCTCTGCCCTCTATGTGCAGGCCTCCAACTCCAAAGCAAGTGTCATCAACAATTCAAATTCAGCTGATTTTCTCATCTGCTTTCAAGTTTCCTTGTTCAGCATCCTCATGCTAATGCACCAACGTATAACTGATCTCCCAAGGAGAAGGAAAAAACAAACATCCATAATATCTTTGATTTTTGCTCATACGCTTTCAGTCTTTGTTTACGTCTCCAGGTAATTGCATGTCGTATACCAAATCTGATGCCTTGTTTCTATCTATACTGTGTCAGACTATGGCAGTGCAATACTTCTCAACCAGATAAGTAAAATGACTCGACTGGTCATGTCAAATTTAACACACTAAGAATCATAAGTCATACTTCTTACCTAGCATAATGTCTTGCACATAGTACACATTTCAGACATGCTGTTTGGCACTGGTTTCACATGCTGTTAATCCAGTTTTGAAATTAAGATGGCCAAAACTGGATCAACCAGATCGTGATCTGCTTATTTCATCCACAACCAAATTAAATTGACTAATTTATAATTAGATAGTCATTGTACCTGAATAAAATCAACTTAATTTTCTAAACAGTTGATTGGGTCTAATATTAGTTTAACATATAATCCTAAATTTTGTCCGATCAAAACAATGAGCCATTTATCCCTTATATTCTTGTCTATGACAATATTGCCCTACATCCAGTCTTACATTTTCTTCTAGTTGTTTCTGCTACTCTTTCATTTTACATGACATCCTCTTCTTAAATGTCTTTCTCTTAGCCTATGTATCTTGGCCTCTTTCTCCAATGTGTCTTAACTTTTTATGACTTTCTCAGACTTTTCAATTCTGTTTGTCACCTCAGATATCCACAAAACCACAATAATTCATTTTAAGCATGTTTATTCAATGCACATTTTATCTAATAATTATGCTACATCTCCTATGTTTTGTAGACCAAACCTTCCATCTCAGCAAATTGCCCTCACACAGTTGTTGAAAAGATTTATGAAATTACACTTGGCAATGAGATAATGATCACCTCCTCTAATTCACCTCATATGAACCAAACCCAAAGCCCAGTCTCTCTTCCCACTTTCTACTAGCTTGGAGATAGATCTAAGTTACATTATAGAAGTTTGTTGGGCCTTCCATGGTCAGCATCAAGGTAGCCTTCTGTATTATAAAAGATCTTTGCAGGAGAACAAAAGAACAGAAAGAAAGGGGAAGGACACATGTCTGACCTTGAAATAAAACTCAAATTCATACCTTGACCAATCCTCCCAGATCATCAGTAAGAGAAGAGCCTGCATGGAAGTGAGTGAGGAGGAGGGAAAGGATTAAAAGGGATGGGGAGGGAGTCCATGTTTTAGTGGTAGGAGAAGTTTCCACTGATGAATGTTCCTATGTGAAGATGTTTTGTGAAGGGAAATGGGAAATATGTGCTGGTTTTTATCTGCAGAGATTTGGTACTTGAAGGGACCCCTTGTCCTGTCTTAAGGAGAAGAGCCCCCAATTGGGGCTAATGAGTGCCTAAGGGAACCAGATATCATAAATCCAGGGCATAGAGTTTGAGATAAATGGAAAAGGAAGGTGACCAGAGAAGCAGTATATATGACAGTTGGGTTGCAAAATCAGGTATGTGGGCAGGTAGGGAGTGCCCTGGCATAGTGTAGCAGTACACTATCTGTCTTCAATAGGAAATGGTACTTTTCTGGGAGTGAGGTACAATAGAAAAGGGAAATCTGTGGGGCAAGCCCTGGAAGACAATGTCAAAATGCTTAAAGGGGAGAGCCTCAAATAAGATATTGCTGAGAGACTTAGTACTATATTTACAGTGGAAGTTTTAAAAAATCATAAATTAAGAAATAAATGGAGGGGAACTTTAAATGTGAATGTATTATTAAACAATCCAATAAAATTTTAATAAAAGATCGGATCAAAAACCTATAATTGTTTATGAGCAACATATTAAAAAAATACAGACATAAACAGAGTAAAAATGAGGGGCTGGAAACATTTTTACTAGGCATCAAGTGATTCCAAAAAAGCAAGAGTTTCAATCATGCCAAATTAGAAAACAAAATAAGCATTCAACAAATAAAAAGAGATAAACAAGGAAATTCATGTCTATTACAGAAATAAGTTTTGCATGACTTCATATGTATAATGGGCATTGTATTTTTTATCTTCCCAATAGGTGGGGGAAGAATAGAGAGGGAGAAACAATTTGGAACTGACAATTTAAAAAACAAATAAATAAAACTATATTATGCTGAAGGGAACTATAGACAACCCCCCCCAATATCTGTATATACATATATATTTCAAATGCCTTAGCATCCAAATTCTTAAAGGAACCATTAACTGGGCTACAAGAAAATATAGTGAAAGGAAACTTCAATATTCCTCACTGAGTTTGGGATAAATGTAACAAAAAGAGAAATGTGAAAATATACAACTGAAAAATATGCTAGAGAAAATCTTCTAAACACAACTGGAAATCCATCCATATATGTGTGTGTGTGTGTGTGTGTGTGTATATATATATATAGGCACCGTGTGGTTCTTTTACAAAAGTTAGGCACACGTGTAATGGAAAAGAGATATTGTAAACAAGTAGGAAAAGGCAGAAACTGTAGACACATCCTTTATAGACTGTAATGCAATAAAAAATAGTCATTGGTTCAGGGACTGGGGAAAAAAGTCAGACCTAAATGAAAAGTTAACAATGAAATCCTAAGTGATGAGTGAGTCAAGGAACAGGTCAGAAAAACAATTTTAAAATTTTGTGAAATCAAATGATAATGATGAAACAAAAAGTAGAACTCAGAGAAAAATCATATCCCTGAAAAGGATACAATAATAAATTAGAAAAAGAAAGGCTTAATGAAGTGAATAAGTATTTTAAAAAATTAGAAACTCAATAAACAAATCTAAAATAAGTACAAAAGAGGAGATATTAACATTATAGGAGAAACAGATAAATTATAAGCAAAAATAGAAATAAATAAAATGAAAAGTTGGTATTTTGAAAAACCTAATAAAGTCAATCATTTGTAAGGTATTTAAAAAGAAGAGGGGCAGAAAATCAAATAAATAAAGTAGCAAATGGGCCAGGTGAAATGACAACAAAAACCAAAGAAATAAAAATAATAATCAGAAGAGACTGTGTAGTTATATCCTAACAAAACTTAGAATACAAAAGAAATAGAACAGTTCTTTCAAAACTGCCTGTTCCAAAGGAAATATTAAGCCTGTACTCCTCAGGAACTTTGTTGTGAATGTCAAGAGACAGGATGAATATGCAGGTGTGCAAGTATTTGTTACTACTATTCTTGCTATACTCCCTCAATCTAGGTAATTGACACCTTCTGGTTGATTAATTTGGGAGAACACACAAGAAGGGGGCTCATGGGTAACAATACTAGAAAGCATGACCCTTCTGGTTATCCCTGGTACACTGAGGGGACTGGTAGTGTTAACCTCCTGGAAACCTAAACTTACAGTGCAATGGGAGTAAGGAGAGTCAGCCCAAAGGGGAAGCTATAATGGTTTACTAGTACATGTCTAAAATTAAGGGGAACTTTTTTTCCTTTTGATGAGAATGTATTCATTCTACCTCAGTAAGAGGGTAGGTGTTGTGAAGGTTATAGATTGTATCACGTAGTGAATATTTGAAAGAACAAAGTGATCTTCTACTTAGTTACAATATGTTCCTTCCCATGCTATTTTATCCCCAAACTTAAAATTTAAAAATGCCTATAATCCTGGAGAAATAGAAATCCATTTGAAGCATTAGAAAGTCATCAAGGGAGACATGGGATAATATTTGTACTTCTGAAGACACCGCTACCACCACCACTGTCACCATGTAACTAGACAAAATATATCTTTTATAGGAAATTAAAGAAACATTTTCCAGTTAGAGTTAGTCCTGATTATTCCTGCCTTAGTTTACTTATTTTAGTAGCAAACCATCTATAGATAAAACTCCTTCCTCTGAACAGCTTTTGTCTTCTTTTTGCCTATTTAAAATATGCAATAAAATATAAGGGAGTAACAGCGTCCTGATAACCACAAACTTCCATTTATATTTAACTTTATTTCAGTGTTCTTTTTATTTGCTGAAAGGATTTTTTTCTCTTCCCATTTGGCACAACGCTAAACTGGTTTGAATCATATTCATCTAACATTTACTGGACCTGAAATTTGAGACTAATGATAATTTGTGTTCTTTCATTACAGTAAACTATATGTGAAGGCTTTAGTTCAGTTAGGCTGCTTTAGGGACAGGATTATTAATTTGGTTCAATATTTGTTTTCATTCCTACACATATTCACCAAAAATCTGGCCATTTCAAGTCATCTTCTTACTGCTATTGACATGGGGGTATGGAAAGGGACTTTTTCTTTATTTAAGTCCAAATGAAACAATATATTTTTTACTGGTGCTACCAATGCTTCAGCACTGACTTTTCTATTTTAACTATTCAACACAAAAGTATTAGTTAAAACAATAGTGGTATTCCATTATATGCTTTCTTTTCAATGTTTTACTCAAAAATTAAGCCATTCTACTTTAACATTGAGGAACCACATCTGAGCTAACATGGGCAAAGGCACTGTGCCCTCTCTGTATTCTATACCAAGGCATGTGTTTAGTAAAGAGAGGAGATAGGTTTGCTTTATTACTTAAATTATGGCTCATATCTAGGGTTTCCTGAAAAGTACAAGGAGGAATTAAAAGGTATTCACTGGGTGAAATTAGTCATTTATTTTCTCATATAAAAGAAATTATAAACATAAAAGAATCAGTATAAATTGACAGAACAACTTAAAACAATTCAGTAACAACTTATAATTATTGTTATAAATGGGTATTTCTATCCATTTGTAACTTATAATCAGAGTTATAAACGGACTGGGTTGTAAATTGGGCCAAATTTATACTCTCAGATTGGGAAGGATTCTTGATGGTACTTAAACCTTATCAGAATGTAAAGCAATTTGCAAGATTTCTAATTAGGACTTCGAAATTCTACCTCAGCTCTGAACTGTCCAAACTACTGCTGGTACATGCCTGATGACGTTTCCAGTCTTGGACCAACCCTCTTCTCAGTGGATGCCTTCTCCAAGAGCAACTATTATAATTCCTCTCTGAGTAGATGGAACCAGGTCCTTTTCACCTTGACTTTTAACTACTATTCTTACTATTCCATCTCAGTAAATATTCTTTTCAAAAAGCTAATTGATGCTTTCTAGTTGGTTAATTTGGAGGAGCACAGAAGATGGGACCTATGAGTGACAGCACTAAAAAACCTCCAAGCCTAGTTATATCTTTTTCAGGATAGATACCAGCACTGAAAAAGACTAGCCTTTCCCTAATACTTACTGGAAGAGTCAGAGTTAAATAATGCCACCTGTTGTATGTAAGGAAGAGAGCCCATGTTGGAAGATGTCTCTTTGTTTAACTGATGCAGTATCTTGCCCTGCACCCTACTCTCATCACCACTATCACCACCGTCACTGGCACAGGGATGGAGAAGACCAAGAGACCACACACAGTCTCCTACCTCATACCAAAATATAAAGTTCTTTCAGTAACCAGTACCAGGGAGAGCAACTTGGAAAATACCAATGGAATGGCCCGTGTTAAAACAATTATAAATTGAAATAAATATGCAGATGTTGTTGCATTGAGTTCTCATTCATGCTTTTATCTTCTGCAGATCAAATTATCATAAAGCTTGGCTTATTGATCTGACAGGAAAATAACGTGGAAAGTTTCATCTTGAGCATAAATTTCATTGCTAACATTTTTTAAAGAAGCACAATCATATTTCACATATCTTGACATTGCTATGCCTATTATTTATGGGAAAAAATAACTCAAAGAAATTATAGCTTCCCACTACATACTGTCTTGTTAGATTATAATCAGATAAAGAAATTTCAGTGTTCTTGAACAAGGAAGTTAGGTGGAGTGAATAGTGATTGCAAAAATAAAAGATGTGACAGTCTCTGTGGCTCAGGCAGAGCACAGGGACTCATGGGAATAGTCTCATAGGAAACTAAAGAACTGAGAATCCCTGAGTAGGAGGTCAAAAGAAGGTCATGATGTCACCTGGGGTGTGTGAGGGAGTGAATCTATGCTGGAAGATCATGAGGTCAGAAGGAAGGAGAGGAAAACTACTGAACTCATTGAGGAAGGATAGAGAATGTCCTTGGGTTCTACACATAACAGCCATCAGGATCTGGATTAAATTGACTAGCATGAACTGCAAAGGAGGAAAGTTAGCTTAACAAAAGTGATTAAAGAAGGATCCTGAAATGGAAATGGGGAGTGAAGTATTCTAATTTTCCCACTACAACCAGTGAGTATGAGGCAAAATGTAACCATGATTGGAAAGGGTGGCAAGAGAAGTGCTGTTATCTGAAGGAAGTCCATATCTCAGGAAAAACCAAACAATGAAAAGAGTGAGAAAGATGTGACAAATTTAAGATGAAGTGAAGTTTGTTCATTATGGAGCAGGATCTCCAAAGAGCACAGATGAAAGAACAGTCAAATCTACTGGGAGACTGGGAGTGGTGGGGGAAGCAACAAGTAGGGTTGAAATAGACAGATGAGTAAAAGACATGGAAAAGGTTATTCAATAGCCAGGAGCTCAGGATAATTGGGATGAATGAGTTTAACAGGAAGACAGTATATTAACTAATATGTACTACATCTAGGCACAATATTAGTCATTGGAGAGAGGTCTGTACTTCTCAAAGTCAGTCTTCCTTTGAGATTCAGCTATCTGGCAGATGACGATAAGAGAAAAATGCACCTTGCATATCCTAGAGCAGTGGTTCTCAACCTTCCTAGTGCCATGACCCTTTAATACTCATATGTGGGCATATCTACATGTGGGAGGACCCACTGGAGAAAGATAGAGGAGCAGTGTCTCAGTTCCTAAGACTATCAGAAATATGTGTTTTCTGATGGTCTTAGGTAACCCCTGTGAAAAGGTCATTCAACCCACAAAGGGGTTGTGACCCACAGGTTGAGAATCACTATCCTAGAGAATGCCTTGGGGAACAAGAAATGGAAGAGGTCTTTTCTGTAAAGGACAACTATGTGGTAGAGATGTTCCTGGCATAGGGTACCATTGTGGATAGCATTGTGTGGTACAGGAAATGACTTGAGAAGATAGCAATCAGCCAGGCATGCCAGGTGATGGGGTGTTTCCACCACCACCACCTCCACAACCATGTGATCTTCATGGGAAGAAACCTGATGGGCTATAGGAGTCCACCTGCTCTAGCATTCAGCCTGGCCCTGGTAACAGCCTTGATCATTTACAAAATTTTTATTTTATACAATCAAAATTATCTCTTTTATTTTCTGTGATCCTTTCTATCCATTTTTGGGAAATGAACTCTTCCTCTATCTGTAGTTTGAAAGGTAATTTCTTCATCATTCTCATAAATTCTCTCTTATGTAACTTTTTATCTAAGTCATGGATCCATTTGGAACTTATTTTGTCATGTGAAGTGAGATGTTAGTCAAAACTTTATTTCTGCCAGAGTGCTTTCCAGTTTTGAAAGGTTTTGTCAAATGGTAAATCTGTTTTCTAGTAGCTTAGGTCTTTTACTTTATGAAACATCAGGTTACTTGGATACAGGCTTTGTACTAAGGGAATTCAAGTATATATGTGTATGTGTGTATGTATGTACACATGCATATGTATGTATATATATATATATAATTCATTCAACAATCTTAACATCCTAATTTCTCAATTTATTAATTTCCCATGACCTATTCCTTTTTTTTGGAGGGGAGAAGACAGGGCAATTGGGGTTAAGTGACTTGCCCAAGGTCACGTGGCTAGTAAGTGTTAAGTATCAGATCAGATTTAAACTCAGTCCTCCTGACTCCAGGGTTGGTGCTCTATTTTCTGTGGCACCTGACTACCCCTTCCATGGCCTATTCTTTCATCATACCCTTGATCTTGCCATCACTCAGTAATATTCCACATTCATACCCATAAACTCTGAAATTACTTTATCTGATCATAATTGATCATATTTCCGCATCTCCCTATGTCTTGAAACCCTGTTCTTTGTCTTCATCATGACCTTCAATTACTTCACACTTTGGTTGTTTCCCAGATCATTCCTGCCCTAGCTGTACTCTCTTCCCTTTCCCTTCTCGACCTCCTGGTGACCAGTTCAATTCTACTGTGTTTTTCTCTTGAGGCCCTTGACCCTTTACTGTATTAAAGATTTTACCATGCTAAACTTCAGACTCATTACATACCACCCAGACGTCTGTCGTAATGATATCATCCTTCACCTGTGTCATACGATGAGAAGCCCTTTTCCTTTGCAAGGCAAACACCTCTAGATGCACAAGTGATTCCATTCCATGTCCTCTTTTCAAGCAGAATGCCCCTTTACCATCCCCATCCTCTCACCTTCAATCACTCCCATTCTAGTGGTTTCCCTACTGCCTACAAACATGCCCATGCTTCTCTCATTCTCAAGAAAACAAAACAAAACAAAAACCTCACTTGATCTATCTGTCCCCACCAGTTATATATTTCTCTATCTCTCTTTACATTTGTGGCTGAACTTCCTGGAAAAATAATCAACAACTGGTATGTCTCTACTTCCTTTTCTCATCCTCTTTTGATCTCAGCATTTAACAGAGAGTGCTCTCTCCAAAGTTTCCAATGACATATTAATTGAAATATTAACAATATATTAATGGAAATGTAATGTCCTTTTCTCTTTCTTGGCCTCCTCAGACTTTGACACTCTTGACCACCTTCTTGATAGGCTCTGCCCTCGAGGTTTTGTGACCTTGCTCTATCATGGTTCTTCTCCAACCTGTCTTATCACCACTGTCTTCTTTGCCGGATCTAGGTCACGTGAGTGTTCCCCAAAACTCTATCATAGTCCCTTTTCTTCTTCTATAATATTTTACTTGCTTATCTCATCAGAACATGTAGTTTCATCAGAAGATTCTCAGAACTACTTGTGTAGTCCTAACTTCTTTCCCAACCTCTAGTCTCACATCTCCAACTTCCTCATAGACATATAGAACTGGATGTTCCATAGATATCTTAGAATAAACATGTCCAAAACTTAATTCATTGTCTTTACTCCCCAACCCTCCCCTCTTTCTAACCTTTTTTTTCTTTTTTTTTCTATTACTATCTAGGGTGCCACCAACCTCCACATCACCCAGGCACATAACCTCAGTGTTATCCTCAACTCCTCACTCTATCTCACTTGCCACATAGCATCAATTGTCAAGTCCTACAAATTCTACTTTTGTAATATCTTTCATATTACCACCTTTTCTCTGACACTGTCACAACCCTGCTGTATACCCTTATCACTTCACACCTGAATTACATACCAACTTTTCTGGATGATCTACCTGCTTCAAGTACCTCCCCATTCTAGTCCATCATCCATTCATTAATCAAATTGACCTTCCTAAAATACATGTTTGACTATGCCTCTCCTTATTGAATAAACTCCAGTGACCATCTATTATCACAAAGATTAAAAAAATAGAATCCTCTTGCTTTCAAAGTTCTTCATAATATGACTCCTTTCTACCTTTCCAGTTTTCTTGTTGTGCCTTAGTCCCTTCTATGTCCTCTGTGATCCAGTGACCTTGACCTCCTTCTTGTTTCTCACACAAGAAGCTTCCCCTCCCAACTCTGAGCATTTTCACTGACTGCCCCTTAGTATAGAACCATTTTCTGCCTCGTATCTGCCTCCCAACTTCCCTGGAAGTCTCGACTAAATCTCATCTTCTGAAAGAACCCTTTCCCAGTACTCCTACTTTCTAAGATTACTCCCCCCCAAACATCCTATATATATAATTTACATCTTGTCTCCTTAATTAGGTTTTGAGGTCTTTAAAACAAGGGACCATTTCACCTCTCTTTGTATCCTCATTGCTTAGCACCATTCCTGGTGCGTATTAGATACTTAACAAATGGTTAAAACTGACTTTTCCTCCAGTTCCATTGATCAGACTCTTTCACTTATTGACTACTGCTTTATAGTCTATTAGTACTGACCTGGTACTGATAGGCTCCCTTCCTTTACAGTTATTTTCATCATTAAAATCCTTTACTCTTTGTTCCTCAAGATGAATTTTGTTATAATTTTTCTAGTTTTAAATAGTCCTTTGGTAGTTTGGTTGATGTGGCACTGAATAAGTAAATTACCTTAGGTAGATTGTCAATTTTGTTATATTGATTCAACCTACCCATGAACAATTACAATTTCTTTGATTACTTAAGTCTATGTTTCAATAAGCAGTATTTTGTAGAGACAAGATAGTGGAGTAAATGGAGGGTCTCACCTAACCTCTCCCAAATTTCCCTCTAAATGACATTAAAATACTGTTTCAAAATAAGTTTGGAAGAGACAAAACTAACAAATAGAAGGGGAAACAATTTTTTACCACAAGAAAACTTAGAAAGTCAGCAGAAAAGATCTATCTCACTGCGGTGAAAATGAAGAGCAATCTTGTACAGACTGTGCCTCAACAAGACAACAGCAGACCTTAGGGACATGTGCCTTTGGTGGCAGTGGCTATTTCTGGACCTCTCAGTCCACAGATAACAAGGAAGTGAGACAACTGGTAAGATTACAGAGGATCATTTGCTAGAGTGGGGAGCAAGATTCTGTTGAACTGTCCACAAGCTGTTTTTAGTTTCATTCTCAGGGTAAGGAAGAACACTAGCAAAAGTGGGCAACCTGGTCACAGGTCCAGGATAGAAAAGCATGCTTTCGATCACTCACAGACAAGAGCACAGGTCAGGAGAGCAGTGACCACACCTCTTGGAAGAACTAAAAACTTGTAGACATTCAGATCTACCTCTAAAAAGAGCAACACCAAAAGACCTGAATATTGGAATAGTACTCCCTGCACCCTGGTATCAAGCCCAACTTTAACATAAAGTTAAAAGTCAAGAAATATATAGGGGCAGCTAGGTGGCACAGTGAATAGATCACCAGCCATGGAGTCAGGAGGACCTGAATTCAAATCCAACCTCAGACACAACACTTACTAGCTGTGTGACCTTGGGCAAGTCACTTAAATCCAATTGCCCTGTCTTCCCCCCTCCAAAAAGCAAATAGTAATAATAAAATAGAGGACTTTCAAGTATTTCTGATGAAAAATCCAGAGCTGAATAGAAAATTTGCCCTTCAAATATAAGACTCAAGAGAAGCATAAAAAGGTAAATGGAAAAGAGAAATTATAGGGGATCCACTAAATTAAATCTATATTCCTATAAAGATGATGACACTTATAACTCCTAAAAATTTTAGTATTGTTAGGACAGTTAGAAAGGAGTATACATAAACAGAGGGCATAGGTGTGAGTTGACTATGATGATGAGAGGGCACATGGAGTCATTAGCTTCTACTTGCCCAATTCTAATTTTTAAATATTATTATCTTCAGTGAGCTTTTGTACCACTTTTTCTACTTGACCAATTCTGCTTTTTAAGTTCCTTTCTTCAATGGATTGTTATGCCTCTTTTAGCATTTGGCCAACTTTATTTTTTAAGGAGTTATTTTCTTCAGTTTTTTGTACCCCTTTAACCAAGGTGTTAATTTTCTTTTCATAATTTTTCTTTAATCATTCCCATTTCTTTTCAAAATTTTCTTCCACCACTCATTTATTTCTTTAGCTCTTCCAAGAATTCTTGTTGGGCTTGTATTAAACTTGCACTTTTTCTTTGGGGCTTTACTTACAGTTATTTTTGTATTGTTTTCTTCTGAGTTTGTGTTTTGATCTTCCCTCTCCCACATAGTAGGGTTTTTTTGTGGTTAGGACTTTTTTGTTTGTTTGTTTATTCATTTTTCAAGCTTATTTCTTGACTTTTAAATTTAAGTTAAAATCAGTCTCTACCCTGAATTATGGGGACAATTTCCCAAGCTTCAGGCTCTTTGATGCTACAGTTTTCAAAGCTATTCTGAGGGTCTGGGAGTTTTCAGTGCTCCTAAGGTGGGATAATTTAGGGAGAGGTGTGGTCAATGTTCTCCCGGTTTGTATTCCAGTCTTTACCCAGGCAGGTCCTCTACTCCTTGGTAGACACAAGATCTAGTGCTCCTCTCTGCCCTGAAACTGCAACCTAATACTGTGCATGGGCAATGCAACAGGGGCCTGTGCCCGATGTTAGCTTAAGGTCCCCTGTAATCTCTTTCTGATTAGTTGTCCAATCTTCTTACTGTCTCTGGATTGAGGGCTCCCAAAGATACAGCTGCTGCTGTCACCCCATCTCCCAAAACCACACCTGCTGCTGCCACTGTGTGTGCTCTAGGCTATTCCGTATCCCAGTCATATACTTTTCCTGACCACTGAGTAAGTTTTTTGGGGACTGAAAAGTGTCTCACCATGACCTTGCATTGGTTCTGCTACTCCAGATTTTGATTTGAGGTATTATTTTAAAGTTGTTTGGACAGGACTGTCAGAAGAGTTCAGCTGGGTTGCTGCCATTATGCTACCATTTTAGCTCTGCTTCCTCCCTTCCAATTTTTTTATACCCTTTTCTGCTTATATTAGGTTTGTTAATTTGCTGATTTTTTTAATGTTTTAATACTTGAACTTCCATTTTCTAGTAAGTGTATTTGTATGGATGTTATTTTTGCCCCTCTGGACTGCTTTAGATGAATCTCAAAAATTTTAATATGCTGTTTTATCATTATTATTATCTCTTATCCACCAAATTATTGTTTCTATGATTTATTCTTCGACCTACACACCATTTAGGGTTTCATTATCATGTTTCCATTTTGATCTGTTTCTTCTGTGCTCCCTGAACCAATGACCTTTTAATTCTATTATGGTCTATAAAAGATGTATGTACTGTTTTTTTGTCCTTTTTGACATTTGTTTGAAATATTTCTGTGCCCTAATACGCGGTCAGATTTTGTTAAAATATCATGTGCTACTAAAAATAATACACATACCATTTAGAAGACTCTTTTTAACTCTAGTTTTATCTCTAGCAATTTTTTCAGTTATTTTTCTCTTTTTAAAAATCTATCTATTAGACTTTGTTTTCAAAAAGCATTTCTTATAAGTGACAGATTATGAGGTGTTTTTTTTAAATCCAGTCTGCCACTCTTTTTTTGTTTTATTTTATTGGATAGTTTAATCCATTCACATTTAAAGTTATGACATTAAGTTTATATTTTTTTACTGTTTATATTTTTAATTACTGAGGTTTTGTCTCTTTCTTTGTGAGCACATTTATTTTAGCTTAATTTATTTTGTTGTCATTGTTGTTTGTCCCTTTAGTCATTTCCGACTCTTTATTATCCTGTTTCAGATTTTCTTGGAGATATTGAAATGGTTTGCCATTTCCTTCTCTAGCTCGTTTTACAAATGAAGCGAAAAGCATTAAATGACTTGCTAAGAGTCACATAGGTAATAAGTGCTTCAGACCAGATTTGAACTCATGAAGATGAACTTTCCTGACTCCAGACCTGACATTCTATCCATTGCACAACTTAATCTATTTTAAGGGAAGTCTATTCAGACTAGATCTCTTTCCTTCACCCTCATCACTGCTCCTCCTCCCATTTGGTACTCCTTTCCCTTGTCTTTTAGTTTTACTTGTTGCTTTTTTCTTACTTGCTTTTATCTATTTATTTAATTTTTCTCTTCTTTTTTTCCCTCTTAAATAACAACATAAGATTCCACTTTCTCTCCTCTCCTTCTACTTACTTTGTTCATTAGGGTTTTTTCTCCAATGTATGTACCATTTTCAAAAAAAAAAAGGAATTTATTTCCTTCATTCTCTCCATTATTTATCCTCCCTTCTACCTGTTCTAGGCTTTCATTCTTTGATTCATGGTTCTTATACTTACTTTGTGCTTTTTAAAAATTCTCTGTATTCCTCATAGAATTCAAATTTGTGCAGTACCTGTTGAGTTTTCTCCTCAAAAGAATTTGTTATTGTATTATTGATCTTGCTCCTTGTTTCTCCCTTTATTCTGTTATGCACCATTATGGAAAATAATGATTCCTGCAGGTAGTCATTTTCCTGATCTTATTGTTTAATTCATTACTGATCATTGCTCTCCTTTTGCTCTTTTTTTACTCTCTTACCTCAAAATCTCTTCCCTAGGCCCATACCCTCTCAGCATTCTGGGTACCAGTTGCCCCCAGGAGCTCTGATTCTTCTTCTCCTGAAGCAAATCTCTCAATGCATCAAATATCTGAAGTCAACATCCATCATAAGGCCCTCATCTCCCTTTATAGAATATCTCTTCTCCTATAACAGTTTTCATTAATCATGTCCTCTTCCACTATTGAAACAAAATTTTCCCTTTTCTCCTCACTTTTTCATCTGTCTCTCTTCTTCCTCACTCATTGTTCTGTAGCCTATCTTCTTCCTGGGAATCTACAGGAGTGATTTTATCTTCAATGTTAGCCTTGGACTTGATCAGAGCACATCACACATTCTCCTCTACCTTCTTCCTCCTCTTCTTTCTTTTATATACACTCTCATGTGGTAATTTATTCCTACAAAAAATGTTTTGCCTGTAGGTTGGTTGCTATGTTTGCTTTTATCTTTGTCTCTTCATATGCATTTAGAAATAAACCCCTTAATGGTTTCTCTGTTGTTGTTTTTGTTGTGGTAGTGATCCTTGTTTGCTGCAATTGTTTGCCCTCATATTTCTGTTGTCTGGGGTACTAGAGAAGCAAATGATTTATCCAGGCCTGGTTTTCTTTCTAAGAATGTTTTGAATACCTCTCTATCATTGTGTATCTGTCTTTTTCCACATCTGGTTAAACTCAAATTTTCAGGGTAGGTCACCTTGAGCTCTTTTGCTCTTTAGAACATATTACTACATTTGCTCTTATAGTTTCTGGGAAGTACAAAATTGTTATTCAAATCTCCTTTCTTTTATATTTGAAGGTCTTTCTACCATTCATGTACAGAATTGTCAGTGGAACTGTTCTGTTGAACTACTTGGAGGTAGCAGTACAATTTTGTTTCTTTTTTCTGAAGGAAATCTGTGGATTTTGGCATTTTACCTTCTGTGTCCAGAAGTTCTGGGGAGTTTTCTTCTATAATTTATTACATTATGCTGTTATTTTTTTTTACTTTTCATGTTCTTTTGGGAGGCCTGTGGTTTTTAACTTATCTCTTTACATCCCATCTTTAAGATAAATATGCTTTGCTTGTAGGGAGATCATGTATTATTTTAAAAGTGTTTTTTGCTTCTCTTTTTCCAAATTGTCATTCACTTCCATGTATTTGTATTCTTCATCAGTTGTACTCTTTTATTTTTTGGTAATATTTGCCACCAAGGATTCCAGGTTTTCTATTCTACTAATTGTTTCTTCTGTGAAGGTCATTGTTTTCACAATTGCTTTCACAATTCTTATTTCTCTTTTAAACCACCCAGGAACATCCTGCTGTAGTTCCAGGTATATATTCTTGAGAATATATAGGGTCTTTTGCTTCATTAGGTGGCAATTCTTTTTTTTCTTTTTCTTCTAATGATTATTGACAGTTGTTTGAATTCTTTTTTCCTAATATGAAGTCTATTTTCCCTCCTATTATTAATATTTTCCCTCTTGGTTTACCTACTTATGTTCAAGGTCCTTAACTGAGTTTTCACCCTCCTTATATTTTTGATATTTTAATATTTTTCTTTTGCTTTTCTCTATTGTTCACTTTCTGACTCCTTCTCCTTTGATTACAATTTCCCCAGGGGCTGCATCTCAAATATCTCTCTATCCCTCCCATTCTTGGGAATTGACAATTCACTAACTTGGGTCTCTTCCCCAAGTGCCTTTGGGGGGGAGAAAACAAGCTCCAGGAATATAAACTTATGAATCATTAGCAATTCCATATTACCAACAAAGCCCAGCAGCAAAAGAAAGAAAAAGTCCACTTAAAATAACGGTAGACAATATGAAATATTTGGCAGAGTACCCACCAAGGCAAATCCAGGAAATATGTGGATACCATTATGAAAGACTTTTTACACGCATAAAGTCACATGTAAACAATAGGAAAAATATCAATTGTTCATGGGCAGGCTGAGCTAATATAATAAAAATGGCAATTCTACCCAAATTAATTTACCTATTGAGTCCCAAATCAATCAAATTACCAAATTTCGTATAAAGCTAGAAAAAACAATAATAACTCACCTGGAAGAACAAAAGGTCAAGAATATCAAGTCAACATCTCACACAATATACCAAGATGAGGTTGAAATGGGTACATAATTTACACATAAGGGATGATACCATAAGCAAATTAGGAGAGAAAGAAGTGGTTTACCTGTCAGATCTATAGAGAAGGGGAAAATGTGAGAAAACAAGAGACAGAGACCATTCTGAAAAACAAAATGAATAGTTTTGGTTACATTAAATTAAAAAGGGTTTGCACAAACAAAACAAATGCAGCTAAGAAGGAAAGCAGAAATCTGGGAAACATTTTTTTACAATCAGTGTCTCTGATAAAGGTCTCATTTCTTAAATATATAGATAAATGAGTCAAATTTATAAGAATACGTTATTCCACAACTGACAAATGGTCAAAGGATATGAACTGACAGTTTTCAGATAAAGAAATTTAAACTATGTCATATGAAAAAAATCCTCTAAATCACTATTGATTAGAGAAATGCAAATTAAAACAACTCAGAGGTACTGCCACACACCTATCAGATTAGCTAATATGATAGAAAAGGAAAATGCTAAATGTTGGAGATTGGGAAAATTGAAACACTAATGCATTGTTGGTGGAATTGTGAACATATCCAACCACTCCAGAGAGTAATTTGGAACTGTGCCCAAAGGGCTACAAAAATGCCATTACTAGGTCTGTATCCCAGAGAGATCATAAAAAATGGAAAAGGACCCACATGTACAAAAATATTTATAGCAGCTCTTTTTGTGGTGGCAAAGAATTGAAAATTGAAGGGATGCTCATCCATTGGGGAATGACTGTACAAGGTACAGTATATGAATACAATGGAATACTATCATGCTATAAGAAATGAAGAGCAGGCTGACTTCAGAAAAACCTGAAAAAGACTTAAATGAACTGATGCTGAGTGAAGTGAGCAGAACCAGGAGAACATTGTATCCAGTGACAGCAACATTGTATGATGAAAAACTTTGATAGACTTAGCTCTTCTCAGCAACACAATGATCTGAAACAACTCCAAAAAACTCACAATGGAAAATGCTAACCACATCCAGAGAAAGAACTATGGAGTCTGAATGCAGATCAAAATATACTATTTTCACTTGTTTTTTCTTTTTTCCTTTTTTGTGGTTTTTCCCTTTTATTCTGATTCTCCTTTCACAGCATGACTAATGTGGAAACATGTTTAACATGACTGCACATGTATAACCTGTATCAGATCCCTTGTTATCTTGGGGAGGAGGAAGGGAAGAAGAGAAGGAGAAAAAGTTGAAACTGAAATTTTAACAAAAATTTATATTAAAAACTATTTTATATGTACTTGGGAAAGCACTATTTAAGGGGGAAAAACTGGCCCCAAGGCATGCTGGATTCTTTCCTTCAAGGTTAGTGTTGTGTCAGACAACCTACACACTCATATCCTGCCCCAGATCCCTTTGTTCCTCTATTCTCTGACTGACTTCAGCTGCAGCAGAAAGGACTGCCTTCCTCACTACTGTTATACTTCTCACTACTGTTGCAACCTCAGAAAACTTCTGTACTTTGGATCTCTGCAGATCTGAGAGTCAGAGGGGATACTAGAGTTGATTTCTGTTGCAAGAGTGTGAGTCAACTTGTAGATCACTCCTGCCAAGAGTATGCTAGAGAATGGTAGTGGAAAGAATGTTGATGATGTTGTCAAATTTTTCCCTTCTTTGAGTTCTTAGTTCCCTAGAACATGAAGACAGCTGAAATCTCTGGAGCATAATTCATATTTTGGAGAGGCTTAAGGAGTTATGACAATCAGAGAAAATATCTAGTCTTCCATTTTGTTATTCACTTCTGCATTAGGCTTATATTGTAAAAAGATCAAAGAAAGAAGAGAAGGACTCATACACAAAATATTTCAAGCAGCTCTTTTTGTAGTGTCAAAAAAACAGAAACTACCTGGCAGTCTGTCAATTAGAGAATGAATTTTTAAAAACTATGGTGAACTAATATAATACAATATCATTGCACCACAAGAAATGACAAAAAGGACAGTTTCAGAAAAACCTGGGAATACTTTTGTGAAATGGTGAAATGTGAAAACCAGAACATTCTATAAAATACCAACAATATTATAAAAACAAACAACTTAGACAAGACCGATGTATTAACTGGCCATGTACAATTATGGACTTAGAAACACTTGCTCTGAAGTCAGAGAACATGGGAAAGAATTTTATTTGTGATGTTTACTACCTATAGGGTATAGGTATAGTATGTATAGTATACCAGAGACAAGTCAATTAGCTTCTCCAGTACTCTGTTTTCTCATCTATAAAATGAGAGTTTTTGATTTTATACTCTGATCAACCATATCTATATTCAAAAGGCTGCTATGGACATGAAGAAAATAATGACCATTCTCTTGCAGCTTAACATTTTCATAATGCCTTTTCCTCACTTTTCTAGATGAGGGAATGGGAAAGGTTTGGCATAGTTAACCTGGGTACCCTACATGCCAGAGGAGCTATTTAATATTTATTATTTATTTAATTCTTCTATGGTTTGTAGTCTAGCCTTCAGAAGTTAAAAATCTGGAAGTTAGGAATGCCCTCCCTGAGCTAATATGAGGTTGTCCACAGGGACCTCAAGCCTAGTCACTAGAAATTTTAGTACAAGTAAACTATAAGCCTGAAGCACAACCTACTTGGCTAACAGTAACACTGCTCATTATTCTAAAGTGCTTGGCAACTGGGGTTCTGAATCTCCTTATATCCAAGACTCAGAAGGGAGTAAGGCAGTTCAATCCACATAAGCAAAAATGCTGAGCAGATCCTTTACAATACTGAAGACTTTTTACTGCTCCATAGCTAGGGCAATCACTTTTCTAAAAGAGCTATAAAAAGCTCCAGACTTTGAACTAAAAGACCATGGTAGAAATAGCCTTACAGTTAAAGACTTCAATGGAAGCCAGAGAACTCGAACCACGGAGAAGCTACACAAACATTTGCTCAATAAGTCCATACCTGGAAATATCCAGCAGAAGTTATCAATTAAATGGAGCAGCATTGAGTGAAGTCACATTTGAAAGAGACTGTGCATCTAGGAGTAATTACACATCCATCCTAGAAGCTATCCTATCCTCCACTTCACCCATCCTAGAAGCTATATATCAACTGAAAAAGGACTTTGAAAACCAAATAAGAGAAGTGGAGGAAAAATTGGGAAGAGAAATGAGAATGATGCGAGAAAATCATTAAAAGAGAGTCTTAAGGAAGTTGTCAAATTAGAATTATTTACATGCCAACAACCTGATTGAAGAAAACAACACTTTAAAGAATAGATTAACTCAAATGGCAAAAGAGGTCCAGAAAGCCAGTGAGAAGAATGCCTTAAAAAGTTGGATTTCCCAGATGGAAAAAGGATCTCAAAAGCATTCTGAAGAGAATAATTCCTTCAGAAT
>JAQQSW010000676.1:0-16440 GCA_028646575.1 Pseudocheirus occidentalis
GATTCTTTTTCCATCTGGGAAATTCGACATTTTAAGGCATTCTTCTCCTCATTGGCTTTCTGGACCTCTTTTGCCATTTGAGTTAATCTATTCTTTAAAGTGTTGTTTTCTTCAGTCAGGTTGTTGACTCTCTTTTCATGATTTTCTCGCATCGTTCTCATTTCTCTTCCCAATTTTTCCTCCACTTCTCTTATTGGGTTTTCAAAGTCCTTTTTCAGTTGATGTATAGCTCCTAGGCATTCTTCAATTGTCTAGGAAGCATTTGGTGTGAGAGTTCTGAGTTCTGGGCTCTCTTCCTCCTGTTCCATGCTTTGACCCTTTTTGTCCACAAAAAAGGATTCTAGAGTTTTATTGGTGTCCCTATTTTGCTTCTTTTTCATGTTGGCCAGTCAATTAATTGGTTGGTTTTTTTAGTTTTGTGAAACTCTGCTTCCAAGGGGGGAAGCTCTGTTCCAAATCGCTGGGGTTTTCCCAACTGCTGGAGCTATTAGGAGGGTGTTGCAAGTCCCCCCAGCTATGGCTTGCTGAAAGTGTACCCCAGGACCTCCACCCAAGACCATGATCCAGATCCATGCCGCTCAACGCAAGAGCACTTGGCCCTGATCAATCGATTCAGCCCCCCGGCAGAGTCCGCAGGCCAGGGACTCTGAAGCAGCCTGGTGGGGGCCACCGCCAGTTCCAGCACTTCCCTTCCCCCACTGCTTCTTTGCCCGGGGGCAGATTAGCCAAACTGCTTTACTACCACCAAATTAATTTTCAAAGTTTCACTTTCACTAACCATCTCTGACCCTGGTTTGCTTTAAGATCCCCTCAGGCAGGTGCTTTAGATTTTCTTTGAAGTAGACTCAAGCTGCAGCTTGTGAGGCTTGGCTCCTCATTGCTGCCCTGGGGCCTAGCCTGGCTGCGACTGCGGTTTTGGGCTGGGCCAGTCTCTGCTACAGTGCAAGCTTTGAGCTTCGAGCTTCCGCTGTCTCCTCCTGTTCCTCATGCCTTGGCAGATGTGGAGGTGCTGGAGACTGTAGAACCTCTAAAGACTGGCTGCACATGGTGGGGCTCAGCTCAGCCTGGCTTCTTCCCACCACCCCCGGGCCTGGCCACAGTCTCGGCTTCAGGCTGTTCCACTCTCCGCTCCAGGCTGCCTCGATGAGGCCGTGCTGCTGAGCTGCCTTCAGTGAGAAATGTGTTCTGTGTATTTTTATGAGTCTGAGAGTCCTAGACTTTGTCTGGGCTCACAATTTTATGGGTGTGTAGGGTGGCGGTGTGGGAGCTGTGGGACCTTGCTGCTTCTACGCTGCCATCTTGGCTCCGCCCCCTGGCAATTTCTATACTAATATCATTGGTGGTGAATTGAGGCTTCTACATTCATTGTCTTAAAATTATTAACCATTCTTCACGATATCTCTAATAGGAACAATACTTATTTAGAAAAGATAGCATTAGAGATATTTGAGAATTTTGTCAGTAGATCTTCATTTTCCTTATAAAGTTTTGTTCCATAATATATTGTTAGTTAGAAGACTTGTCAACTCATAAGCAGAGCAATTGAACCACAAACAATGATGTGATTTCATGAAGAAGTACTTCCCCTAAAACATCATTCTGGAAATGCTCTAATGAATGAAGCCTAGCATTACACTATTAGATTTACATTTTGTTTAGCATTTGATGCCAGTTAAGATTCAAATAGCCCCATAGAAGGGGTTATGTTGGTGTTGTACCTTAACATTTATCTCTATAGCCTAATGCAAATGGTGGTTGTCTAAAATTTTGATATAGAGGAACAGAATATGATCACCTTGGATACCTGGGGGTTTGTATGCATGTGGAAATGGTTTGAGGAGCACAGGATTAGATCAGGATAGAAGCCTGTTGGGAAGAAATCAGAAAGGTGAGCCAGAGAATGCAGCAGATACACTTTATTTAGACTCTTCTTATTTGTGAAATACTGGAAATGTCATTAAACTTGGTGTGAAAAACAAAAAATAAAAAAAACCCCAAAATTACCATGTTCAAGTTTCAGATTCAACATTCAACGAGCAGGTAGATCAGGGGCAACTAACAAATTCTGCACCTCAGTTTTTTCTAGCAGTAAAGTGGGAATGCTACAGTGGTGCTTAACATTTACCAGCTCTCCGAACACACAACACACTTTTAAATTTAATCTGTATCATTAACCTGTTTTCTTTTACTTTCTTAAGTTCTAGACCATCAACACAATGATGAATCAAATCCCAATTGGAAGTATTTGTTGCATAAACACCTTCCCTGAAATTTTAGCATTCAGGTTTCAAGGTTTACACTCTAGCTTATTGTCACAGAAACATTTTATCCATCCTTTGTAAATGTTACTATTCTGTGGCATAATTTAATAATTCTATGGAAAACATTTAAATTTGATGTGAATCTTTTACTTGTGAATTTATTGACCTTCAGAAAGCTGATTATTTTACTCTTCCCCAACCAGCTGGCAATCACATGTATGCATATATACAAATAGGTAACAGTTATATTGCATTTTGTGTATATGATCTCCCTTGAGCATCACAACAGTCCTGTGAGGTAGATGATATTACCCCTATGACAGACAAGAAAACAGAAACTGAGAGTGGTCAAATGACTTATCCATAATCATATAGAAGGATGATTTGACCCCAAGTCTCCCTGACCCTAAATCCAATATGCAATTGTAAATAGGATTTCTTAGACAGAAGCAGTGTGGCCAGGTGAGAGCCAATGAGAGCCAGAAAGTCCAGAGTTCAAGTCATATTTCTGACACATATAGGCTGTGTGACTATGAGAGAGTCACTTAATTTCTTAGTACCCGGAACATTTTTCTAAAACTACTAATTATGAAATAGTTGCTTATTTGCTTTGGTACGTGGTTCTTGTTTCTTTTCTGGATGTCTCCCAATTTATATCAGCAGTTTTTGTATAATTTATAATCTCTGGATGCAGGTTGCCTGGGGCAGCAAAAAGGTATGTGATGTGTCCGTATTTCCGTAGTTCAATTGTTTTTAGCCTGAGGTCTGTGAGTGTTAAAGAAAAATATTATGATGACTATATTTCAGTATAACTGATTTACTTTTGTAATCTCATATATTTTATTTTATGCATTTACCAACATTCTGAGGTAAAATCCAATGGGTCAAAGCAATCCAGGACACACAAAACGTTCTAACTCCTGAGATAGTATTCACGATGAAATTCTGAGTGGAAAAACACCCTCTGTGAATGCCAGTAGATGCCTCCTTTGTAACATTTAGTATGAGAGAGGAGCCCAGACTCCCAAAGTAATAAAAGGTTCAGTGACTTTTCCAGAGCCATGAACCCAGTGTGTGCATCAGAAGCCAGGAGGTTCAGTTTCCTGGCTCCAAGACCAACTCCCTGTCTACCTCACCAGTCTGTCACTGTTTCTTTCTGTCTTCCTGAGTATTAATAAAGACTAATTAATTAAAAGACTATGAATAGTCTTTCTGACTATTAATGCATGTATGTGTATACACACACATGCAAAAAACATGTACATTTGCACATCATTAAAAACTTAGTTTCAAGTTAAAAATAGGAAGGTTCACAATCTTTAGGAGGGAGGTTATTAAAATTCAGAATTTTTAGGCTATTAAAGACCTTTCCTTTCCACTCCCCTTCCTTCCTTTTCCTTCCATCTAAATTGCCTCCTCTTTAATAACATGAAATCTCATTCTCATCTTCTGTTAGTAAGGTTTCCTAAAGCTAGCAAAGTTAGTCCTGGTCTTTGACTACTTTATAGCCTTAGTAGTTCTGCCTTAAGAGCAGCAGATGTCACTGTTGAATGAGAGGAGCTAGCTGCTAACTAATCCCATGCATCCTGATAGGAAGGTGTCTCTCCTGGGTCCAAGTCCTGAGGTTTGCAGATAAAGAAAAAACAAACAAGCAAACAGACAAGAGCAACAACAAAAAATCCTGAGTCAGTTTCATAAACCAGGCCTGGCACCTAAGGGCATGGGATGTAAGCCAGCTCTGCAATTAACTGAACTCTTTCATTTGAAATGGAAGCATATTTTTTCAGAGTTTGCTCAGCATGGTGGCAACTCACTTGTGATGTTAGGATGCTGAATTCCTGTGGGTCAAGTTAGACTGTTGCCCTCCCCTCCCCCAACCCATACCTGAAGGTTTCACGTTCCATCTGTTCAAACAGTGCTCTTTAAATTGGTGTGACATTGGTGACTGTGGTGCACACAAGAGCCACTTAGCATTAAAAGGTTGAATTGCAGCAGGGTAAGGTATACTTTAATTCAGGAGATTCACCTCCTGTGATGTCGACCTGGCAAAAATATCCTGACAGAGGAAGGGAGGGAGTGTTGGAGGGAGGCAAGGAAAGGAGAAACAGAGACAGAGTCAGACAGAGAGAGAGACAGAGAGAAACACAGTGACAGAGAGACAAAAAAAGAGAGACAGAGATACAGGGACAGAGAATGACAGAGGAGAGTGAAACAGAGAGCCAGAGAGCCAGAGCCAGAGAACCAGAGATAGAGACACAGCATACAGAGAGATAGGAAGAGAGACAGAGACAGAGAGAGATACAGAGACAAAGAGTGACAGAGAGAGACAGACAGAGAGAGAGAGACAGAGAGATAGAGAGAGACAGAGAGAAAGGTGACAGATGGGGAGATTGAGATAAAGAGAGTACAATTTTAATGTATGTGTATATTTGGGTGTGCAAGTTATGATGTCATGTTTCTCTTCAAGAAGGAAGGACAAACAAAAAGTGTGTGTGTGTGTGTGTGTGTGTGTGTGTGTGAATAATAGTCCTTTTACTCATTAAACTGCTGAATTATTATTCATTTCAAGGTGCATTTAGTTACAAAATTACTTTTCTTGTTTTTAGGCAGACTACCTCCTCTTATTCTTCAGCCTATCTAGGAATCTTGTCTGTTTCTACTTCCTTAAATTACTTAGCTCCAGTCTGTTTTCTGACCTTTTGGAATAATCTCTTCACTGTTGGAGTAAGAGCCTTCTACCAGGCATAGCACCTGAGGTCTAAACTCTCCAGCTGGTACTGTCTCACAACCGTTTTCCAGTCCATCCCTTATTCCTTGCTCCAGCCCCTTCTGTTTCTCTTTTCTGACTATGAATCTTGTATCATTCTTTTAAAATGTATTTAAAATTATGCATCATTCTTTTTAAATGATTTTGAATTTTGCCCCAAAGTTCCCTAGGATAGCAAAAATCAGTCAAAATAAAATGACGTTTTCATCTTAACTTCATTGGAACAAAATTGAAGAGTTCATATAGTACTTGCTGCCAAATCTACCTAGTTATTGTAGTTGTGAAGATTGATGAGATTCTATAATTTACAATGTACTTTCAGTTCTGGGGGGAAATTTTACAATAAAAATGCTAAGCACATTTCTATCACTACTTATCTCAAACTCACTCTGCCTTTGTGTACACAGGGGGAAACCTTTCCTCTATGAGCTAAACTGTAGTACAGAGATTAAGTGAATTAGTCCTCTAAGAGAAGTGTCTGGGTATGCGGAGGCTAGAAGTATGGTTTTTGACTGGCAACTGGGCTTTCAGATTAATGACATAAGGGATGTGTGGCTAGAAGAAAGACACTTTAATCCTGGTCAGTGCCAATTGTAGGGTGCAGTGCTGATTTGAAAAGCAAGTGTGTATTTTTGAGGGTCTGTGGAGTTTAAAAATCAGTTTAACAATGCTAAAATAAAATTATTATTCCCTCCAAATAAAGGAACTCATTGGAATTAAAGTCCCTGTAATCCCTTTCTAAAGTTGGCATTCATCATTAGCATTAATATCAGTGTTATAGAACAATCTGGAATCATCATAGTTTCTTTGTACAAGGGGATGATTTAACTCATAAAATCCCCAAATCTTTGTGTAATAATAGTAAGCTATTGGTATTAATTGCTACAGAATGGTAGTTTACTGTGTACTTCACTGTGGAGCAAGCTGATTGTTACAAGATGGAACTATCCTTGCCATCAAGACCCAAAGTGCTTTGGAGAGAATAGTGGCCAAAAGGTCTAGGATTTAAACACAATTTTTGGTCAAAGGAAGGCTTGCTATCACACAGAAACATCAATAGCATAAGCCTGAGGGTAAACAGCAGGCTTTTAAACCAAAATGAGGACAAGCCAAAGATCATTTACAAGCTGTGAAATGACTAGACAGCTTCTCAGTTAATAGACTGGTCCAAAGCTTTATAGAAGTCCATCAGCCAAGTTAAGACCAGGAACTTAGAGATGAAGGAATGAGGAGAACTTAGAAGTGGACTATAGAAATAACTGGAAGGTCTTGTATACTCTGGGGGCTCTATCCTAGACCCTTTTTTAAATTTATTTTTTCACTCTCTGGCCAAACCTTCTGTGCCTGCACTGCCTCAAGGCAAGGACACCTGCATTTTTGCAAATACGTTAAAAGTATGTTGTGTTTGAGTGAATGTCAGATATATTTTTGTTTTTCTTCTTTGGAGTTATTACAATCTAACAGCAAACATATGGGATGTCAATGGCACAGCTTATTAAGGTATTCAAGGAGGAAATAATAAGAATGCGCAGCAGATGGTCCTTAGCTCTATAAAGTCATAGATAAATACCAGGTAATAAACCACCGTCTTGTCTTTTTGATGTGTGTAAATGTATATTACATGAACAAGGTCATGCTTTTCAATACCAATGAAATGCCACTGAAAATGTCCTATAGGTAGGTAAATGTGTTTATTTTTCCAACTTATAGAGAATAACAGTCAATGGATGCCTCCTCCCCCAAACAACCTGGGAAATTGCATCATTTTCTTTTAAGTAAAAGGTGACTATCCCTTACCTTATATTCATAGAATGTGTCCTTTGTTAACAATTCATTTAAATTCAACATGCATTAAGGACTTGTCATGTGCCAGCCACTGTGGTATGTGCTGCAGATACTTGAAGAAATCACTGGCCTCAAGTAACTTACATTTCACTGGCTAAAAAGAACATTTACACAGAGAAGAAAATACACAATGCACATTAAACAAATGCAAATCAATTTAGGACTTGGGGAATATTAATATTTAGGAGAATAAGGGGAAAAAACTTTAATAAATGATAGCTCTGTCTCTGTCTCTGTCTCTCTCTCTCTTTTTTTTTTTTTTAGTAATAGGTGTAAATGACCTGCCCATGGTGTGTGAGGCCATATTTGAACTGAGGCCCTCTTGACTCCAGGGCCAGTGATCTATCCATTTAGCTGCCCTTATATGGCAGCCCTTTAAATGTCTTGATTGAAATCAGGTTTTTCAAGAAGTGGAGGTGAGGAGAGAGACCATTCCATGAGTAGGAGTGGGAGGGTACCAAGGCTTAGAATCAGAAAAAGGAATGTTATATACAAGGAAGAAAAAAGAGTCAGTTTGTCTAGAATAAAAAGTGTGTGTGTGTGTTTGTGTGTGTGTGTAAAATATTTAAGTTGTTTGAAAAGATGTTAGCTTGCAAAAGATGTTAAATTGCTAGAGTAATAGGGAGCCACTGAAGCTTCTTGAATAGGAATGTGGAACATTCAGAATTGTGACTTGTTGTGAAATGATTGTGGGAGAGAAAAGGAAGATGAAATGAATATGGAAATGAGGTAGGTTAAGCTGGAGGGATATAGACTAGTGAAGTAGAATAGTAGTTGAATTTGGGGAGAAACTGAGGAAGGCAGATAACTTTTAGACCCAGATATTGGTCCGTGTCTGCTTCCTGGTCCAAAGAGGAGCAAGTTTGAAGATAATTAAGAAGAATTAGATTCAAACAAACATTCTAGATCTTCAAGTTGAGGAAAATCAAGAGTAGGACCTTAGGAAGGAAAAGGAGAAGATAGTTTGTGGTTTGCAAGACAAGGCAAGATGCAGGGCAGCTAGATGGCACAGTGAATAGAGTATCAGTCCTGGAGTCAGGAGGAGCTTCCTTCAGATCTGACCTCGGACACTTAACATTTACTTGCCATGTGACCCTGGGCAAGTCACTTAATCCCAATTGCCCAATCTCCCCCCTCTCCAAAAAGCAAAAGAGCAAAAAACAAAAAAACAAAACACAACATAAGTAAAAAAAAAAGTTAAGTGGAAAAAGTGTAGGGTAAAAGAAATGGATAAAATGGATTGGTGGCTAGGTAAATTAGGGAAATAATTGGTTGTTGAAAAGGGAGAAGTAGGTCTATGGAGTTGTTGGAATTAAGGAAAATCAAGTTGAGTTCTCAAATTGTTAAGAAGGTGCAATTGGTAATAAAAGTTTTAACTGATGCTTAGGATTAACACCCCCAAATCATCTTTTTAAAAACCCACAGGGCTGATGATCTCAACCAGGATGGAGAGAAGGGGAAATTGTTCAGTGACTTACATTGTGTGTATTTATACTTCAATTAAATTATATTTAAAATATTATTTATAAACATTAAAAAAACTAAAATGATAAATTAAAGAGTAAGAATTTTAGAAAATACGCAAGATTGGTGGGAGGGGGGAGAAAGAAAGGGAAGGAGGAAGAGAGAGAGAAAAAGAGAGAGAGAGAGAAAGAGAGAGAGAGAGAGGGAATATGAGATGGAGAAGCAGAAGCAAAGGAGACAAAAAGAAAGGATGCTGTGTGGGAAGCAGAGAGAGACAGTAACAAGATGGACACAAGTAGAGATAAGAAGCCAGAGAGAGAGGCATAATTATTTGTGTTCACAGGTGCATGCGTGCATGTGTGCGCGCACACACACACACACACACACACTCACACTCACATTCACACTCACACTGTTGCCTCAAGAGATCAATTAACACAGCTATGTTCAAAGATATAAACTCATTTTGCCTAATTCTCACTTTTTTTTCCATTGGTACATGCACATACCCCAGCATAATGGAGCAAGGACATAGATAGAACAATAGAGGGTCCTGAAATTACTTTGCTCCCAGTAATTTAGGCCAATTTACTTCCCCCACAATTACCCCCATCACTCTAACCAAAGGAGTGACCAAGGAAAAGAAAGCCAGACTGAAAAGGAGTGGAAAGAGACCAGGAAGAAGACCTAAGTGGTGGACATAAGAGGAATTATTACTTCCATTTTAAAGGTGAGGAAACTCATTAAGTCAAGTCAATAGGCATTTATTAACTAGATTAAGTATACAATACACAGTACTAAATGACCATGGTAATCTTGTAATTTAGAAACCCAAAGGTGCAAACACTGGGGCAAAAATTTGCCATATGACATAAATTGCCTGGAAAATTGGAAAGCAGTTTGGGAAAAATGAGGCATAGACCAATATCTCCCATCACATACCAAGATAAGGTGAAAATGGGTATATGATTTACACATTGAGGGTCAAATCATAAATAAATTGAAGGAGCATGGAAAATTTTACTTCTCAGGTTTATGGATAAAGGAAGAGTTTATGAGCAAACAAGAAATATAGAGAATGATGGGAAGTAAAATCAATAATTTTGATTACATGAAAAACTTTTGTAAAAACAAAATGAATACAACCAAAATTATTAGAAAACTGGGGGGGGAGGGGGGAATTTCCAGAAAGATTTTCTGATAAAGACCTCTTTTATAAATATATAAATAAATGAATGAATGAATAGACAGATAAATAAATAAATATGTATGTATGTATGTGTGTGTGTATATATATATATATATTTATAATGGAGGCAAATTCATACAAATAACAGCCTCTTTCCCAATTGATAAGTGGTCAAAAGATAAAAACAGACAAGTTTCAAATGCTGTAGATCAGTGGTTCTCAAACTACCTGATTCTGTGACTTTAATACAGTTCCTCATGTTGTGGTGACCCCCAACCATAAAATTATTTTTGTTGCTGCTTTATAACTGTAATTTTGCTGCTGTTATGAATTGTAATGTAAATATCTGACACGTAGGATGCATTTTCATTGTTACAAATCGAACCTAACCCACAGGTTGAGAACCGCTGCTCTAGATCACTATAGATTAGAGAAATGTAAATTAAAACAACTCTGGGATGCCATTTCATACCTATTGGATTGTGTAACATAAAAAATAAATACTGGAAAGGATGTGTAAAATAGGTACAGTGAGGAATTTTTAGTGGAGTGCTAAACTGGTCCAAACATTCTAGAGAATTATTTGGAACTATGCTTAAAGGACTATAAAACTGTGTATATCCCTTGACTCTAATACCACTAGAAAGTCTATATCCTAAAGTAACCAAAGGAGGGGTGGGTAGATGGTGCAATGAATAGAGCACTGGCTCCGGAGTCAGGAGGAGCTGAGTTCAAATCCAGCCTCAGACAATTAACACTTATTAGCAGTGTGACATGAGGCAAGCCACTGAATCCCAATTGCCCTGCTTTCAGCCTCCAAAAAGCAATAATAATAATTAAGAAATAAAAGGAAAAAAACGACCTATTTGTAGAAAAAAATTTTTCTTGTGATGGAAAAATTAGTTATACAAGTTGTGGTATATGATTCTGTTGGGATAATGTTATACTATAATAATGATGAAGATATAGTTTCAAAAAAATCTGGGAAGACTTATATGACCTGATACAAAATGAAATGAGTAGAAACTGGGAAAACATTGTACACGGAAAAAGCAATATTGTAACACTGATCAACTGTGAAAAACTTAGTTACTCTGTTCTAGTACTTCATAAACTAGGGATTGAGTTTAAGGACTGAAGGTGTTACAATTAGAGAAAGCTTAACAAGTGCAGTCTACCTCCAGGGAGAGAACTGATAAATTTGAAATAAATATTGAAGTATCCTTTTTTCACTTTTGATTTTTTCTAATATGGCTAATATGGAAATATATTGTGATGACTTCATATGTTATCACATTGCTTATTTCTCAATGGATGGAGGAGGAGCTGAAGGGAGGAGGAGAATTTGAAACTCAAAATATAAAAAAGGTTTGTTAAAACAATGTTAAATATCAAGTATAAATATGTTAAAATATTAAATGCCAAAACAATATAAATGTTAAAATGAACCTTTTTTTAAAGTATTAAGCTACATGGCAGGCACTGGAATACAAAGGAAGGCCCCCAAAATGCCCCTGCTCTCAGAGAGTTCACAGTGTAATAGTAAAAAGTATGCCAGTAACTATGTACAAAGAAAGATGTGTACTGGGAGGCAATCCCCAAAAGAAGACACAGGACTTTAGGAAGATTAGGCATTTTTTTTTGATAGAAGATGGAATTTTGCCTGGGAGAGAATTAATCCAGAAAAGCCAACAGATGAAATAAGCAGAGAGAGAATTCCAGGTATTGAGGACAGCCAGCAAAATGTGCAGAGTAAAAAGATGGAGCGTTTTGTGCAAGAAATAGCAAGGAGGCTAACTAACGTTAGCCTAACGTTATATACCCTGTAATCCTAACTGGATTACAGGGTATATAGCAATGGTAATGGTAGTGGTAGTAATAGAGGTAATGTATAAGAAAACCACAATGTTAGAATGGAGCCAAGGCCAGTTGTTAAGGGTTTTAAAAGTCGAGGTGTTTACTATGTTTGATTCTGAAAGTGATGGGTAGCCAATGGAATTTTATGAATGAGGCTTGGTATAGTCAGACTTGTGCTTAAGGAAGCTCATTTTGATAGCTGAAAGGAGGATGGACTAGAGTAGTGATAGATTTGATGCAGAGAGAACAGACAGTAACCTAATGCATTAGTTTGTGTATGAGGAGATGAGAGCTTGAAACAGTGTCAGAGGAGAGAATGTGGCATATATGAGAGTTGTTAAAACAGTAGAATTAACAGGCCTTTGGAAACAGATTAGATATCAGTTGGAGAAGAATGAGTTGGGGATGATGCCTAGGTCATAAACCTGAGGATCTGGGAGGATGGTGGTGCCCTCGTCAATACCAGGAAAGTTGACATAGGGGAAGGTTTTAGGGGAAAGATAATGAGCTTAGTTTTGCACATGTTTGGACAGAGTTTAAGATGACCATGGGATATCCAGGGTTAGAGGATTTAAATAACTTAATCAAAGTCAAATATGAGAGGTTGAAGTGAAGCCAGATTTTCCTTTATCTTTGCACTTCTGCCTTGCCCTGAGCTACATAATCATGAGATTGAGAAAACAGTTAAAGGTTATGATTCTATTTCTTTGTGTTTATTCTAAGTTGTGTAGACTTTTTTTTCCTGAGGGATTTGGAGATTGGCTAATAAAATAATAGTAAGTAATCTGAAAACTGCATCTAGTACATTCTTAGATATCTAATGAACTTGCTATAGTATATGTGTGTGTGTGTACACATACACCTATACATATATACACACATACATGTACACATATATAATGTATGCATGTATACAGTCTGAAAAATTGCATCTAGACCATTCTTAGATATCCAGTGAACCTGCTATATTCTCCCATGGCAGCATTTTAAGATTTTCTCATTTCTTAGCCAGTGTTTTTCAAAATATAGAAGTCCCAGTTGTGCTTTAGTCACATAGAACCAAAAATATCATTAGTCAAATGTAGCTATGGCTACATATGTTGACCTGATTTTTTTTTCTGTATGGGGGATTTTCAAATACCTCTTGGCTATAGCTGCTGAGAGCAGAGGTGGGTAGGACTTAGCCCCTGATATACCCAGTTTATAAATCATTCCCAGTTAGGAGATTCAGGGACAGACAACCTGAGCAGATTGACATTTGCTGTCACTTAAGGTACTACTATACACATCTCTCTTTGCTCACTCCATGAAGTTGACAAAAGGTTGGAGATGGAGATATCTTTATCTCTAGCTGTACTGTAATAATTTTTTTTAATTTAGTATTCTCTCTCTCTCTCTTTCTCTCCCTCTCTCTCTCTTTCTTTTTCTCTCTCTCTCTCTCTCTTTCTCTCTCTCTTTCTCTCCCTCCTCCCTTCTCCCTTTTCTCCCTCCCTCCCTCTTTCTCTCTTTCTCTATCTCTCTCTGTATCTTGTGCTCCACTGATCTCGGGAGTATATGGAACTCCCATATGAACTAAGGTCAGCAACAATTCTTAAATTTTTAGCCTCACATGGTTACTTGGGTTACTAAGGGATCAAGTGACTTGCCCAGAGTCACACAGGCAATACATATTAGAAGCAAAATGTGAAAGCATGTGTCTTATTTTTCACTAAAATTTGCCAGTCATTACCTAAATATTACTAAACCTTTACCCTCAACAGGAGTGAATTATTTCTAAGACTTTAAAAGTATAACACATTTAGATTCAAGAATATTTTTCCACATTGTAATTATTGAGATTAAAGAATATATACCTAAGCATAATTGGTCAGAAGTATGACCTGAATATCCACTGTGTCCAGAGACTGTACTAGATTCTGTTGGCAAACACAAAATTAAAAATGTGTCATCACTTAGTTCAAGAAGCTATAACAGTTCCAAAATAGAATTAATTATCTTTTCCCCCAACCCATCTCTCCTCTCAATTTCCCTATTCCTGTTGAGGGCATCACCATCTTTCCAGGCATTCAAGATCACAACCTTGTTTACATTTTTGACTCATCACTCTCACTTCAGTATTGTAATCAGTAGCCAAATCTTGTGTCTACCTACATACTATTTCTCTATATGGCCCTACTTCATACACCCATCTCTAATCCATGTTTCACACATCTGCCAAGAGTTTTTTACCCCCCCTGCTCCCCAAAGTGTTTTCCAGACCATTTCACTGATCCTTTTTTCTCCTTTCCACCCAAGGCTCCATAATAAGCTTACAGTTTCTCCCTGGATCTTCTAGAACCGAGTCTAAATGCCTCTGTTTTACATTTGGAACTATTCACAATCTGGTCCCTTTCTGAGTATTTAGTCTTTTTATATATTACCCATCTCTTTATATTGTGCGACTTGTCCAAACTGACTGACTTGCTGATCCTCTCACATAAAACTTCGTCTTCTATCCTTGCATTGGTTCAAGTGTTCTGACTCTTCATCTCTGCCTCTTAGGACCCTGGTTTCTTTTAAAATTTAGAGCAGATGTCACTTTTTGTAGGAGGCTTCTCCCTCTCCCCATCCCTAGATTATAGTGCCTTACTTTGTATCTTTTCAATATGTTTCTTTTAGATAACTAAATATATGCATATTATCTACACCATTAGAATGCACATTTCTTAAGGGCAGGGAATGTTTGCTTTTTCTTTCTATCTCCCTGTTTAACAGAGTAAACACACAATATGGACTTAATAAAGGCTTGCTGTTTAATTGACCAATTGATAATATGAATAATGGAAATATGGACCAAAGAAGGCCCAGTTCTAGCACTTGCCCTTCTTGGTGGGTTCCACAGAGCATGAACAGATCTATTGTGCCTCATTCTAAGTCAACATGTAGGATTTTGGAAGTTATTTTCTGGCCTTTTGTGACTGAAGGACTCATAATGAAAAACCATCTAATTGCCTGTAGAACCAAACTTACTGGTTTTGAACCAGGCAATGAATATCAGTGTGTCTCTGTATATCCCACCCGGAATGGTAAATGATTTTAGGACCTGAAACTTAATTCTTGGTCAGCTTCCTATTACATATACCTTAGTAGGGGTTATAGAAATTGGGCACATTATAAAGTTTACAAGATAATATATAAATAAAAACAGTTTAATGTATTAAAATGTAAGGTGTTCAGGTAAGACTAATACCTGTGGTGCAAGGGCTGCAGAACCCTTCTCAGGGCTACTTTCTACCATTGATATCCAACTGATTCACCCAGCTCTAGGCTATAACTCCAAGCTGTGGCATATGCAGTGGTTATACCTTGGTAAACTGTTTCAGAAGATGGGCTAAACCAGATTGAGGGTAATTGAGGGGTCTCAGGCCCATTTGGTGAGTTAAGGTAGTGTCAAGACCAAGCAAGTAAAATCTTTTCCTGGGAGAAGAGGCAGATGAGAGCAGTTTGTTCCAATGGCCATAAAGGCAGCTCGAGCAGGCATTGTTGGCACTTGGTTAGAAATTTAGGATGCCAAGGTCATCTATTGCATCCCAAGTCATTGACAGCCATCTTTACTTTTGTCTTGCCACTGAACTTCAATGACTCTGCAAAAGACAGTGAAGTCAGTGACTTTGTACAACTCTGCCTCAAATAAATCTAATTTATGTGTGAGTCAGAAGACATCATCCATACTATTTTACCCTTTTTACCTACCTCAAACTCCTGTGGCAAAAAGGAAATAAGTTGTTGTAAAGCCAAGCATGAGCACCTTTCCAGAAGAATGCTACTGTGAACAGCTTTTAACATAGTATAGTGAACACTCTATTCTATAACAAACAAAAGCAAAACATTCATAATAAATCAAAGTGCAGCATTCACAATGTTACAACTTATCACAGAAAGTGGCCACATAGTTTCCACCAAGGTGGTCACAAACTTTTCAACAAAGAACAAATCATTTAGTAATTCAATCATCCTTAAGGAGGTTTGCTCCTCAAGGAACACAAAGTAGGATAGTCAAAGTCCTCCACTCATGGGATCTATTAAGGTAACTTGATCAGTCACTTATTCAGTCATCAGTCACTAAGTACTATCATTTAGTCAATCAATCATCCTTCATCATTCACTATTCTATCATCAGAAAATACACAGACCCTCCACCCCTAGGTCACTAGTAAATTATAATCTTCTTAGACAGTATACAGTATACAAGTAAAGTCTTCTTTCAGTTTGACTCCAGGTGGTCCCTCAGATTCCCTGGATGCCTTTCATGGTCCAGATCATACCTGGATTCACCAAACCGTCACCTGAGTTCAAAGGAAGACAGCTCCCAGGTCCTTGTCCAGTTCTCTGTGCAGTTCCTGCTCCACATTGGAGCTTGCAGTGTCCAGTCCGTCTCAACTCCTTCATAGTGTCTATTCTCAGGAAGACAAGGCTTAACAGCCACAAAGAGACAAAGTCTTAAATCCCTCATAGTCATGCTTCCTCAGTCTTTTGGCAGCTCTGGATGGCACTGGGACTCAGCAGAAGTTTCAGCTATTTCCCAGAATCAAAATCACTCCATCCAGGTTTTCAAAATTGAAATCGTTCTCTCCTGCCAGGGATGGGGTTGGGATAGAGTGGTGTGAGGTGAGTAAGGTAGGGGTGGGGCTTTCCTCTTCAGCCTCCAAGGTGGCAGCAGCTTCTGCATCCACAGAATTGCATTGGGGAATGGCATGTGCAAAGATATGAAGATAGGAGAAAGGAGGAAGACAATAGGGAATAGAGAATAACATAGTTTGGTTGGAAAAGACAGGATATGTTGAGTACTACAAATTAGGCTGAAATGTAGATTCCTTTTCATGACATATTTTAAGAGTATTGTTTAGAAAATACTATTAGGAATTTAGATTCCAGTTTTGTGCATTTCAATGTTTATTTTCAGCAAGTGGTTAACATTTCCTATGCTGGTTTTCCTTCTATCTTTTGCATTAAACTTTGTAAGAGCAATCAGTTTAGCAGATATTTAGCCCTTAGTAACTTAGGGCTAAGTATGGAAG
>JAQQSW010000676.1:16540-31952 GCA_028646575.1 Pseudocheirus occidentalis
TAGGGCTAAGTATGGAAGGTATGAGCCCAGCATGGAAGGTGTGAACTCTGTCCCCTGTTGAGATGGTGTGAAATCCTCTGTTGATTTGGAAGAAGGAGATTGGTTGAGACAGGAGGCCAGTGTTCTAGAAGCGTTCTGGAGGCAGAGAGATAGAATTGGGTATCTTCCTCCTGGTGGCTCCTGTTGGAGGAAGCAGGATTGTCTCAGCATCTGGGAGCTGAGCTGCTGGACTGAAGAAGTGAGTTGGAGTTTTCTTGACAGAGAGAGAGAGAGAGAGAGAGAGAGAGAGAGAGAGAGAGAGAGAGAGAGAGAGAGAAGAGATAGAGTTTTTCTGCCAGCATCCAAGATTCTCCTGCATCCTAGGGCCAGCTGAACTGCTGGAGGACTGAAGAAGCATAACCAGGATGAGCCCTTGTTGGTTTGTGGCCTGGCTAATGCTTGAGTTCCTGGCAACAGAAGTGGTGAAGGGTCTGAGATGTGCCAGACCCTGTGAACTTCAGTGTGTTGCACGAACTGCCCAAAGGACTGGACAAGAACATGGGAGCTGTCTTCTTCTGAATCCAGGTGACTGTTTTGTGCATTCAGGAGGGAGCTGGGACCCTTGAAGGGGAACCAGGGAATCAGAGAGACCACCCAGAGTCAAGATGAAGAAAAGGCCTCCTCTTGGATGAAACTGAGGTTTGCTGGACACCAAGGGGTGGAGGGTTTGTGTGGTTTTCTAGTGATTGTATTTAATGACTGATTGAGTTGATGTATGATTGCCCCATAAGTGAAAAACAGATTATTGTATTATGAATTGATTGAATGATTAAGTTAATGATTTGCCCCATGAATGGAAGATTGATTATTGTATTGTGAATTGATTGAATGATTGAGTATTGAATACTGTATTCTGAATTGACTGAATGCTTTGTTCTAAATATTGTGGCCAGTGTAGTGAAAACTGTGTGGCCATTCTAATGTTAAGCTTTTATGAATACTATATTGTGATTTTCTGTGATAAGATGTAATGTTGTGAATATTATATTGTGATACATTGTGAATGTCTGCCTTGATATGTAATGGAATAAACAGTGTTCAGTATACTGTATAATCCATACCTTAAAAGCTGTTCACAGTAGCATTCTTTTTGGAATCTGCTGGTGCACGGTATTACACACTTCATGCAGCTATCTCCCCAGTCACATTTCTTTATGACTCCTCTGCTCAAAAAGGTTCCACATTTCCATTGCCTCCAGCATAGCACAGGGGAGCTGATGCAGAGTTATGACATTTTAAAGCCTGTCATCATTGCCATTTAGATATCACCACTTCAACCTGCATGTTTGAAAGCAAGATCATGAACTTTGATCTTCAAACCAATTCTCCCTCTCAGATTGCTTATTTATATCAATTATAGCACCAGTTTCCCACCCAACTTAGCATATTTTTAACTAATCCCTCCTTTTTTCATTCTCTAATCAGTCACCAAGGACTCTCAATTTTTCTTTTGAAATATCTCCTATATCTATTTCTTCCTACAGCTTACCCTATAGTGAAAAAAATTTCATCACTTTTGTCAGTCATTTGGTAAGCATTTATTATGCACCTACTATGTGCCAGATGCAAGGCATTGTCCGGAAAGACTGGGGGCAAAAAAGAAAGAGGATCTCACAAACCAACATGTAAAAAAATACAACCCAAATTGTGTACTGGACAAATCGTAAATAATCAATAGAGGGAAAGTATTAAAGTTAAGAACTGGCAAAGGCTTCTTGCAGAAGGTGAGATTTTAGCTGGGACTTAAAGGAATCCAGGAAACAAAAGATACTGAGATGAGGAGGGATAGAAATTCAGGGATGGGGGACAGTCAGTGAAGGTTCCAGACTGAAGAAATTGAGTGTCTTGTCTATAGTATAGCCAGGAGACCAATGTCACTAGATTAAAGAATAAATGGTGGAGTATAAGGTGTAATAAGACAGAAAAGTCAGAAGGGGACTAGTATATACCATTATCACTTTCATAACATGTGAGTTAGGAGTGTAGTGCCTCTGTGATCTGGAAAATCCATGTAAAATGTTTGGGCCCTCCCTTTATATCAGAGAAGTGTGATTTTTTTCTTTATTCTTTTATGGGGTGTTAACAGTACCTTACTGTAAAATTTGGGGTATTTGGTCATAGATTCTGTGTCATCTGTTGGCCATCCTGTGTCATGTGTAGTTTCTGTAAAACTCTTTCAAAATTCACATTTAATTTCTTTTAAAAAATAATTAATTTTTAGTTTTTAACATTTACTTCCAAAAAATTTTGAGTTCTAATTTTTTTCCCTATCTCTCCTTTCCCCCCACACCAAGATGGCATACATTACTACCTTCTATCACTTCCTACTCTTTTCTTCTCCCCTTTTCTTCTATTTTCCTACAGGGAAAGATAGATTTCTATACCCCATTACCTGTATATATTATTTCCCAGTTTCATGTAAAAACAATTTTAAATATTTGTGTTTAAAACTTTGTGTTCCAAATTCTCTCCCTTCCTCCTCCCCCACTCAACTTCATTGAGAAGACAAGAGATTTGATATAGATTATACATGTGTAGTCATATAAAACACTTTCATAATAGTCATGTTGTAAGAGACTAACTGTATTTCTCTCCATCCTATCCCAGCCTCCATTTATTTTATTTTCTCCTTTGACCTTGCCCTCTTCAAAAGTGTTTGCTTCTGATTACCCCTCCCCTAGTCTACCATCCCTTCTATCATCTCTCACTGCCTTTATCAAAACCCTTTCCCTCTACTTTCATGAAGGATGAAATAGATTTCCATACCCAATTGAGTGTGTATCTCATTCTCTCATAAAGCCAAATCTAATGAGAGTAAGGCTCACTTGTTCCCTCTCACTTCTTTCTGTGTAGTCATGTAAACAATTGAACTTAAATAAGCCTCTTATGATTTCTCTTTCCTCTTTACCTTTTTATGCTCTTCTTGAGTTTTGTATTTGAAAGTCAAATTTTCTATTCAGCTTTGGTCTTTCCATCAAGAATACTTGAAAGTCCTCTATTTCAATAAATGGCCGTTTTACCCCCTGAAGTATTATATTTAGTTTTGCTGGGTAGGTGATTCTTGGTTTTAATCCTAGCTCCTTTGACCTCCAGAATAACATATTCTAAGTCCTATGATCCCTTAATATAGAAGCTGCTTAATCTTGAATGATCTTTATTGTTTTCCCACAATACTTGAAATGTTTCTTTCTGGCTGCTTGCAACATTTTCTCCTTGAACTGGGAAAGCTGGAATTTGGTTACAATATTCCTAGGAGTTTTCCTTTTGGGATCTCTTTCAGGAGGTTATTGTGGATTCTTTCAATTTCTATTTTACCTTCTGTTTCTAGAGTAGCAGGACAGTTTTCCTTGATTATTTCTTAAAAGATGATGTCTGTTTTTTTTTTTTTTTGTTCATGGCTTTCAGGTAGTTCAATACTTTTTAAATTTTTCTCTCCTGGATCTATTTTCTATGTCAGTGGTTTTTACACAGATATTTCACATTGTCTTCTACTTTTCATTCTTTTGGTTTTATTTTAAAATTTCTTTATTTCTCATAAAGTCATTAATTTTCATTTGTTCCATTCCAATTTTTAAGGAATTATTTTCTTCAGTGAGCTTTTGAACCTCCTTTTCCAATTGTCCCAATCTGCTTATTAAGGCATTCTTCTTCTCGTTGGTTTTCTGGATCTCTTTTGTCATTTGGGTTATCCTACTTTGTAAGGTGTTATTTTCTTCAGCATTTTTGGGTGAGTCTCCTTTAACAAGATGTTGACTCATTTTTCATGATTTTCTTGCATCACTCTCATTTCTCTTGCGAATGTTTCCTCTACTTCTCTTACTTGATTTTCAAAATCCTTTTTGAGCTCCTCCATAACCTGAGACCAATTCATATTTTTCTTGGAGGCTTTAGACGTAGAACCTTCAGTTTTATTGTCTTCTTCTGGTTGTGTGTTTTGATCTTCATTGTAACCCAATAAAGAGACTATAATCTGATTTGTTTTTCATCTGCTCACTCATTTTCCCAGCCAATTACCTGACATGTTAACTCTTTGTTAAGATAGATCTCTGTTTCCAGTGTGTAATTGGACAGTGTGCTGTCCCAACCTTCAGGAGTTTTGTGCTGCTGCTTTGAGAGATACTTTTAGGGAGATGTAAATGTTCAGTTCTTTCAAGGTGGTATGATCTAAGAAGAGGTATTTTCTCCTCTCCTAGCCTGTGTTCTGGTTTGTGAGCGACCACAAGCACTCCTTTCTGCATTAGAGCTGTGAGGAGGATTCTCTCTCCACTGTTGCCACAAGCTCTGCCTGGTCAGCACTCTTCCTCACCCCAGGACAGTCACCCAGGACTGCAACTCAGATCCAAGTACAGACAAAGCAAGAGAATCCTGCCTCAGCACCAGCAAAGAGATCCCTCCAATCCCCCTCACATCAGCCTCTCGATCCTCTACCCTCTCTGGGCCCAGAGCTCCAGAAGCAGCTGCTGCTGCAGTCCCCACCCCAGGGCTGGGACCAGACTTCCCTTCTTCTCTCATACAAGTCCTAACAGACCTTTCCTACTGACCTAAGTTTTCTTCAGTGTTTGTGGTTTGTGAAGACTGGAAACCATGATAGCTACAGATTCAGTACCTCGATGTCTGCTCCAGGTTTTCTGGGGCTCTGTGCTGGCACATTTTGCACTGGATTGTGCTTCTCTCTGAGACTGGTGTTACAGGCCTTTCCTGTACACCTTCCAGGTTGTCTTTGGCTAGAAATTTGTTTTACTCTGTCATTTTGTGGCTTCTGGTGCTCTAGAATTTGTTTAGAGTCATTTTTTTCAGGAATTTGGAGGGCTGTGGGTGATATCTCAATCAAGTCCCTACTTTTGTTCCACCATTGTAGCTCTGTTCCCCCCACATTTAATTTCTTATCATAACCCACAATGGAGTGAAATCACAGTGGGAAAAGTCATGATGTAGAAGGGATAATTGTAAAGACCTTTGAATACCAAACAGAGGATTTTGTATTTGCATTTGTATTTCTTTCTTTTTTTTTTTAATTACATCCAGTGACTAGCACATTACCTTACACATTGTAGGAACTTAATGTTTCCTGAATTTTCTACATTACTTTAATAACCTCCCTATTGGCTTGACAGCATTCACTATTTCCCTTTTCCCATTCATACAGCTGCCACAATATTCTCAAAATGTATTTTCTTGCTATTCTGCTGCTCTAAAAATTTAAAACGGTTCTCTACTTCCTCCTGTAAAAATTCAAATTCTTCTGTCTGTATTTAATTTTCCAATAGACCATACTTCTCTATGTCCTAATCTGGAAAGATTGTACTTCTTACTTCCTCATAATTATAAGATAATAGACTCAGAACTTGAAAGGACCTTGTAGCCACTCTAATCTCACTCCTTCATTTTACAAATGAGAAAACTGCGTCTCAGAAAAGTGCTAAAGTGACATGAAAAAATCACAAAGGTAAGTAAGTGAAAGAGTCAGAATCTGAACCCAGGTCTTCTAAACCCAAACCTGGGACCCTTTCCATTGCACAGTGCCACCACTTAAACAAAGCTTCTTCTTCATACCTTTGATCATATGACATCTGCTCACTTAGAATGTCCCCTCTACTTCCCTTCTCCTACCTGAGTCTTATCTTTCAAATCCAATCTTCTTCATTCAGCTTTCCTTAACTATTCAAGAGCTAACTAATTTACCTCTCTGTCACTTTCCTTCACAAGTACAGTATGTTCCATGTAATTTAGTACTTCATTACCTATTTCTAGCTGTGACTCTCCTGTTTCATTTTTAAAGACATTCTTGAAATTATGCTAAAAGCCACTGTAGTATAATTTATTTAGTAAGTATAGTTTACTAATTTCTTATATGCTCCATCACTACTATGCTTGTCCTGGTACATAGCAGATATTCAAATAAATATGTGTTGTTTCATTGCTCATTTGAGATTCATTCATTTTATTTTCTATTGACCAAAAAGTTTTTTTGCTTTATTTGTAATTGAAATGTGGTTGATCAGGAGCCTTTAATTAAGTACCCTTAGCCCACACCACTATCCAGCTCAGTGAAAGAACCTGATGACAAACACAGCAAGGTCTCTTTAAAACACCACCACCAACTTTGCCTTAAAGTTTATTCTATAACATAGAGATTATTATCTCTTCCTATTTTTTTTCACCAGTAAAGGAGTGCATAAGCCTTGGCCATTTGGAAAGAATGAACTTTCACAAGTTGCCTGTGCAACTTGTTATATAATCTGAGCCAATAAAATGTAAAATTATCTAGGGGGTAGGGAGGTGTTATAGAGTTGACTTAATGTGGAAGAGTTCATTAATGGAAAAGAAAAGCACAATGTAATTTTCACTGGTTGTCATTTTAATTAGTTATCTTTGAGGTAGTAAGGTGTGAGAGAAGTTTAAAGTAAGAAGTAAATCTTTATAAACAATTTGTAGGAGAGAGATTTTTAATGGGCAATGGCAATTGTCGCAGTGTATTCTGAATGTTCTTTTTTTCTATTTAAATAGTGCTAACTTTGTGTGTAATTATATTGACTTTGTATGGCAGTGGTCAGATTTTTGATAACCATTACCCATTCTCATCAGCTTTTCTCCAAGGGGGAAAAATACACTGAAAATGTTGAGCTACACATATGAAGCCCACTAGAATAAATGTTGAGCATATATGCTATTCAATTGCAAGTCATATTATAGAGAAGCAATGTGATTTCTGGATAGAGGTCTAGAAATAAAGTCAGAAAGAATTAGGTCCAAATTCTTCCTCCCACACTTCTGTGGCCAACCACAGAACCTCTTTAAATCTTGGGCAACTCCTCCTAAGAATCATCTGCTAGATTGTTGGAAGGTGTTACTACACTGAAAACCCCAAATTGCTATATTGACATATATAAATTATGGCTATTTATCACACAGAGAGGCAGAGTGGATAATCCATACAGAACTGGATTCTAACACATACTTGCAATATGACCCTGAAAGAAGCACATATCCCATCAGTGCCTCAGGCTACTGTCCAGTACTATAAATTGCAAAAAAGGTGATGATTTCCACTGGTAAACCAAGCTCCTTCTCAGAAGTCAATGAAATCACAGCTTCAGTCCCAATTCGTATCCATATCCTTATAATAGTTCCCTTTCCTAGTCCTGTCTTTATCAATAGCACTGGTTCAGTCTTTGTACCAGATCCATATAAATGGATTTGACCCATTTGGGATACTTTTCAATACCTATCTTAACACACATACACACACACACAGACAGGATAATGTGTGTGTTTAATAGTTTAATATTTTAGTTTATAATAGTTTTATTATTTATTATTATATATAGTACATAATATAGTTTAGTTTGTAATATAGTTTTAGTTTAAAATAGTTTAATTGTTTAATAGTAACAAAATATCAATAACCATTAGACTCAGAGGAGAGAGAGCAGATATTATCAGTGGTTTATCTCAGAGGAAGAAGGAAAACTTAAAACATGAAAACATACCTCCTTTTAATCTTAATTTAACCTTAGGACCAACCATACTTCAATCATACATTTGATCTCAAATTAGTTTACAAGTCTTTGCTTTGTTGTAGTTTGGAAATTCAGAGTGGGTTTTGTCAGTGTTCACATATAACATATTTCTTTGGATGCAGAGGAAAGAAGACAGAAAAGAAAGAAAGAGAAAGAAAGAAAAAAGAAAGAAAGAGAAACAAAGGAAAAAAGAAAAAAGAAAGAACAGAAGGAAGGAAGGAAGGAAGAAAAAAAGAAAAAGAAAGAAAGAAAGAAAAAGAGAATTGAAGAAAGGAAGGAAGTCACCACACATTCGCTTTTTGAACATAAGGGATTTTAGCCAAAGTAAATGAATCAGAGAGTTTTAATTCACTTGGGTTCAAATTCATTTAGGCCTGTCATATCCTACAAAAGAAAATCATCAACCATAAAGGAGCAGTCAGGCATGATATTAAACAGCTGAACTTGTCAAAATAATCACTATGTAGTTATGAAGTTCCATTCAGTACATCAGGGCTTTGAGCTATTGTGTAGTGTTGAGTTTTCACCCTCTTTTGATAAATTGATCTGTTTTTCCTGATATAATCGTTATGAAGTCTTCTCTGCAATGCAACCTTAAACTAATTTAGTTCTTTGAGTGATAACACTGTGAAAGTTCCTGAGTGGAATAATTTAAATATTTAAATGAATATAATTTTTAAGTGGGCACACATATGGGGAAAGTGTACTAGTTCTTTGTACAGCCCAGAAGTGGATATACTTATGGAGGAATTGTTGTTTCTTTCTTAACTGGCATCCATCCAAATAGCAATACCCAGACAAATAAAAGGCACAATCCTCATGTAGACATATGAAACCCAGTAGTGAAGCTATATTTTATAAAGCTCAGCAGCTATTGCCAGAGGAGTTCATTTTCAGGTCATTCAGCAGACTGACATAAGTGACCTGAATGATTTACTAAATTATTAATAGTCAACATCAGGCTGGAAAGTTTCCCTTTAAGTTCTGGTGAAAATGAAAAAGAAAAATAGGAGTGGAGGGGCCACAGTAAGAGAAAAAAAATCTTTTTAGCAAGATCAAAAGCATATAACTGGTTAGCAAATGATTTCTTGTTTGGAAAAGTAAGCCTCTTTCAGTTTGAGTGATGTATACTTCTACCAATATGGTTGCCAATAGTCTACTTAGTTGTCTGTTTTTTAAGAGGCAGATTATGTCATCAACACAAATCTTATTGGTGGAAGCCCAATAATTGGAATATTGGGCACATTTAGAGAAATTGTTTAATAATAGACACTGGAATAGGCCTATTTGTTCATCTGGAGCTTAACTTTGCACCAAAATTCCCCCGTATAGCTCAGACATATTTTTCAGTGCTTATTCTGAACCTGAGTGACAACACAGCATTTAGATTCAGATTTCCCCCTGAGTCTGGCAGTCACAAAATTTCAGTGATTCTCAAGCAGATGTTTGCGGTTGATACAGGGCACTAATGCATGGACCATTAGCTGAACTGTTGTGTAAGTCATCAAAGACTTGATGTGTTTAACAAATTGATATCTACACAGAAAACAAAAGTCCATAATGGACCTGTGGAACAGTTCATGGTTTCCTACTGACAGCTAAGATAGCAACAAAGCATGATGTATCTGATTACATGCAAACAGAATAACAATGGAACACAACTGATAAAACATTACAGTGAAATATTTGAAAGAAATAGAAAGCCACTTTCTAAAGGTATTCCTTTCTGGGTATTTAAAAGTATCAGGCTTTCATGAGACCACATTGCAGTAAAATGGAATTCCTGCAGTTCTCAAGGTCCCTGAGCTTTGAAGGACCTGTGGTCATTCTGCTCAGCTCATCAGTACCTCATAGGCAACAATTGGCATCAGAGGACCTGAATCAACATCCCAGCTATGATGCTGCCTATATTTTCTATGACTTTTGGAGTATCCATTTTCAGTTTAATCTCCCTAAGTGTTAAATAACAATTGAATAACAAAAGTTAACAATAACAAATAACAAAAGTTAAAAATAACAAAGTGTTGAATAAACAAAAAACAAAGGTGAATAATAATTCACCTGCTGAATTGATCATTAATTTAAGAAATTATTAAATAGGAGCAGGCATGCTCATTTCTTTGTGTACTTGGCAGGAAAAATCATGACTTCCTGAGGGAAATGTGGCAGCAATCATATTTTAATTAGGGGCAGATGGAGTGGGGGCAAAAAAAGCACAAACATATAGAGATCAGTAGTAAAAGGGGTACAGAGGCAGACAGTGTGGGGAAAGGTGATAAGTTGGGGAAGGTAAGAAGTTTGACAAAGCAGATGGGGAGGAGTAGCAGAGAGTATCACTCACATCGTCATGGATTGGAGTTGAGAGCACTCAGCAGCAGGAACCCAGTGGAGATGAATGCTCATGGAGCATAAGTTTGAAGTCTAGTTTTTAATAGATTCTTTTTTAGGGGAATAATTAACTCTTACCTATGCCACCTTGAAAATAGTACCTTAACATATTAAAATCATTTCAAAGTTGTCAGTAAAACGTTAAAGTTTACAATATCCTTATCATCTCAAAATTATTAGCACCATTTAGTGATCTGCTGGTATTGTGGAAGTCTGGAATTTGTCTGGTATTTACATGTTATAAGACCAAAAGACCCTGACTACAAAGTCTACTCTAGATGGCTTTTTTAGATCCCATATAAATTACCAGAATGTGATTTTTGGTTAATTTATGATACACTTTATAAATTATGCTCCTTTGCTCTTTAGGACAGTGTAAAGCCAAGCACAAGCAGCTTTCCAGAGGAGTGCTGCCACGAACAATTTAAGTTCTGATCACATAGTACAGTGAACTGCTGGTTTATTCAGCAGTAAACTAAAGCAAAATATTCTGAGAAACCAAAGTACAGCATTTGCAATGTTATAAGGTAATAATTTATCACTAAAGTGGCCACATAGTTTTAAACAAAAGATCATTCAGTAAGCCCCTAACTAAATCATCCTTAAGGAGCAAGCCTCCTTAAGGGACACAAAGTACAAAGGTCAAAGTTTTCCACCTCTAGGTCACATTGTCTTAATATCTCAGTCAAAGAGTCTCCTTCTTCTTGATTGGAGATTAGTTTCCAATCATCCTTAACTCAATCACCCTTAAGAGGTACAACATACAGAGTACAAAGTTCTCCCCACCATAGGCCACAGTAAATCATGATCTTCTCAGTCGGCACTAAGTACCCAAGGGGAGATCTTTTCATCTTGACTCGAGGCTGGCTCCCAAATTCCATGTTTCCTCTTCCATGGTCCCAGCTTTTGCCTGAATTTACCCACCTGTCTCCTGGATTCAAAGGTAGGCACCTTTCATCTCCTTGTCCAGTTCCTTTTCCAGCTGCTTGTTCAGTTCCTCATCCAATTCCCATTCCATATCGAAGCTCTGAGTGTCTAGTCCACCTCAAGAAGTCCTTCACAGTTTCTGTTTCTGGGAAGAAAAAACTTAACAGAGCCACAATTACATTCATGAACGTTGTTGGCACCATCGTCAATTCACTTTCTGCCTGTGAAATCAACACAAACCCACAAAAAAAACTCTAAGAACTCAAAACAAATCATCAGTATGGTCCCAGGATCTCTGAAACCCTCCTCCAGGACTTCTGTAAACTGACAACAAGAAAATCCTCTTTCAGGGCTTCCAGTAAGGTCCCAGGGTTTCTGTACAAAGTATTACAAACACAAATCAACAAAGACAGAACAGAAAAGCACAGTGCCAGCATACCACAAGTTTTCTCCTCAACTCTGCTCTCATAAGTGTTCCTTCTCATTTCTGCTCTTTCCCAGCTTGGGCTTCTCTTTTTATATGGTCATTAGCTCCTCCCTGTTCTGCCCCTTCTTGTTGCAACAGAAAATTCACCAACAGAAAATTCATCCCACAGTGTGATTTACACATTCTGTTTCTTAACAGAGACTTGGTATGATCATAGGCAGGGCTCATCTGAAACAAGGTGCTAAGTATTTGTTTTCTTGCCATTACAGACAGTTGTATGTGACTTCTAGGTTCCCCTTTTTCAATTTAACTTCATTGTATTGCCTCTTTCATATTGGCTGCTTGTGAACTTTATTATATATATATACATATGTATATGTATATATGTATGTATATACACACATATATATGTATGTATGTATGTATATATGTATTTATTTATTTGCTTTTTGGAAGGGGAGGGAGGCAGAGCAATTGGGGTTAAGTGACTTGCCCAAGGTCACATGGTTAATAAGTGGTAAATGTCTGAGGCCACATTTGAACTCAGGTCCTCCTGGCTCCAGGGCCAATGATCTATTTACTGCACCACCTAGCTGCCCCATTACTTGTAAACTTACTCTGCTTATTATACTGTACTGACTAAAAAGAGGAAGAGGGTAGTCCAGGAGACCAAAACAAGATATAGTTTTAAGACACCTGCTATATTCAGGAGAATATACTAGACACTTGGCATACAAAGGCAGAACAAAACAGATCAAGGAGATTATACTATATTGGGAGGATGCAACATTTACACAGGTACAAGAAGGGAGAGAATACTGACAACTCAGATTTATTAAGAATGGCTTTCCATAGCAGGTAACACACGAGCTTAGGTCTTGACGAATACTAAAGATTCTAAGAAGAAGAGGAATCCATTCTAACAGATATAAGAAGGATTCCAATTCTCTCTGGGCCTCAGTTTCGTCATCTATAAAATGAGGGCGTTGGATTAAATTTCTTATAGCTCTAAATATATGAACCTATGTTTTTATATTTCATTACTTATTGTTTCTTTTTTTAGGCCCAAATTGTTTATCATTTTCCAAGTCTTTAATACACCAGATTGTATGCAATTTTATTATGCTTAATTTTTCTTTTGTATACGTTGGGCTAAAAACTTCAAAGATTTTTGACTTTGGTAATTTTTATTCTTAAACTGATAATAAATATTAACTCAATTCAGTAAGCCAGGCACTATGCTTAGTGTTAGAGATACAAATAACAAGAGTCCTTGCCCTCAGGGGATTTATAATGTAAGGAGGAAAAACTCCAAAACAGAAATTGGAAAGGGTGTGTGTAAGGGAGATAGCAGCTCATGATGTTCTGTGGAGAGGAAATCAAGGAGAGCCACAGAGGGAAAATGGAGATTTACCTCTTTAAAGGAAAGTTTCCGGAGCAGTCCATTGCTTCTCCCTTTATCCTTTCAATCAGAGAGCAGAGGCAACTAAATTAATTGAGAAAGTGTTGAATATGCATGGTGATGAGATTTCAGGTCATCAGCTTATCCTGGTGTGGAGAAGTGCAGCTTCCTCTGTGGGGTGGAAGCCATTCAAAGCTACAGATGATATATGAAAAATAAAATTGATTGGGGCAGCTTGGTGGCATAGTGAATCGAACACTGGCCCTGGAGTCATGAGGACCTGAGTTCAAATCCAGCCTCTGATACTTAACTAGCCTTGTGACCTTGGGCAAGTCAACCCCAGTTGCCCTGCCTTTACCCCTCTCCACCCCCCCCAAAAAAAAAACAAAGAAAATTGATTTATATCAAATTCCTGAGGAACACATGAGATATTTAAGCTATAAAGCTTAAGATCAAAACTACTAAAGCTTAGAACCGCACTAAGACTTTTGAGACACTGTATAGGAAAAATACCTTAAATCTTCCAAAAATATTACTATAACACACTTCTACTACTATGACTATTTTTACTACTAATTTCATTTTTCATGTGAATAATTCTTTATGGCTTACAAAAAAAAATTATACTGATTATATCAGTTAATTTGTAAGTTAGGTAGCCAAGTTTCCTTATTTTTATGTTTCTGGTAAGAAGTATAACCTCAAAGACGTCTTATAAAAATACAGAGAGTCACCCCAGTACAATGAGAGACACCTAGAGCCATGAAAGCCTAGGATGCCTACCAGAGTGGAAAGAATACTGGGTGTGAAGTCCAAAGACTTGAGTTCAGGGTTCTGACACTAACTGGTAGTGTGATCATGGATAAACTAAATAATTTCTTGGCATTTCATCCTTATCTGTACAGCGGCAGTAATATTACTCATGCTACCTACTTTGTGGCATGATTATATTGAAGATTGTACATTTAAAATTATATAGTGCCATAGAAATATGCGCTATTCTTGTAATATAAGACATTGTTGTTCAGTGAAAAGAATATTCCCAAGATGCCTTTGTCTCGAGTGTGAGAATGCAGTCCCTAATCAGTGTTGCTTCTTGGATTTACCCTGCAATTCTGGCAGGATTGATATTACTAAAACTAATAATTTGCCTTCATTGACACATGTGTTTCAAGTTTCTAGCATGATGCTTGGCACATAACAGAATTTCAAGCATATTTGATGATTTATTGATTGACTTGACTCTCAGGCACCAAATTAGACATCTGAAGAGCTGTGTGGCTAGTGGAGCTGACAGGAACATGTGCCTTCATTTCCTTTTTGTTGGTACCATTAGTACTTTGCATATCCCCAATGAGTTTTATAGAAGTATATGTAAAGAATATGTACCTATGTTTATATTCCATAAGATCAAGAGTCAGATTATTTTATGTATGATGAAATAGATATTCACAGTAGGTAAATGACTTATTCTAGTCACATAGTCAGTAAGTGGCAGATTAGGATAGAAGCCTAGGCATTCTGAGTCTTATCTAGTAATGTTTCTACTGTACCATATGGTATATGATGTAACAAATCTATCATCCCATGTATATAGATTGTAAGTAATCTGAAGACGCAGGCAGGTAGGTAGTACAGTAGATAGAGTGGAGTCAGGAAGACCTGAGTTCAAGTTTGACTTATTGGCTGTGTGACCTTGGACAAGTCATTTAACTCTGTTTCCCTCAGTTTCCTCATTTGGAAAATGAACTGGAAAAGGAAATGGTATTCCAGTATCTTTGCCAAGAAAGCCCCAAATAAGGTCACAAAGAGTCAGATGTGACTGAAATGACTCAAAAAACAGGGACAATTGTAATGGGGAAACCTAGCTAGGTGTGTGTGTGTGTGTGTGTGTGTGTGTGTGTGTGTGTGTGTGTATTTATAGATGTAGGTATAGTTGTAGAAATAGATACTGGTATGTCCCTTCACATTAGGAGGCACAACTGCTGAAATTACTCTTGTTTTTGAGAAAGCTGGCTATGTCTTTTCATACAATGAACGCAGAAATAACTACTGTTTGATTTCTACCTGCAGTCACTATATAGAAAGGCCCCCTTTTTTAACCTCTTTGCTCTATAAGCTCTCCTAGTTCAGACTGCCAAATATAAGATTGGTTTTGTGTGCCAAAGCTGTTTTTCAGTCCTCTACAGATGTCCCACATCATAAAATTATATCTTCCAGAGTGCCTATAAACCATCCCTTCATCCCAATCATTCTAGCTCAACCTATGCAATTGGTCCATATTTTACCTTTTCATATTGCTGGTACTTTGGAATTCTCTTCTCTTTGATTTTGTGGAGCTGTGATGCCAAGGAAAGGCAACTTCCAAGGTTCAGATTACCAGCATAGCAAACCCCATTTTTTCAGCAAACATTCACAGAATAGAGGAAGTCAAAATACAGCATAACTCATTCATTTAGCAAGTAAGTTCTCAATTCAATCCAGGTACTACTCCACACCTAGACAGTACATTCAGTCAGTCAAAGTCTCTTTTCAAATGGAGATCAGTTTCCAATCATAAACAAAGTACATTCATTTGGTCAATCACAGAGCACAAAAAGGCCAAAGGTTTCCCACCCCTGGACACAAAGTAATTACAGTACCATCCATTAACACCAAGCACTTTCTCAAAAGGGAGCAGGAGAGCACAAAAGGCCATCTACCTTAAGC
>JAQQSW010000677.1:0-31898 GCA_028646575.1 Pseudocheirus occidentalis
CACCCCAGGACCACCACCCAAGACCACGATCCAGATCCAGGCCGCTTAACGCAAGAGGACTTGGCCCTGATCAGTTGATTCAGCCCCCCTGCAGGGTCCACAGGCCAGGGGCTCTGAAGCAGCCCAGTGGGGGCAGCCGTCAGTTACAGCACTGTCTGCCCTTCCCCCACTACTTCCTTGCCCTGGGGGCAGATTGGCCGAACTGCTTTTCCTCCCCCAAATTAAGTTTCCAAGTTTCACTTTCACTGACCTTCTGTAATTCTGGCTTGCTAGATGTGAAGATCCTTTCAGGTGCAGTAGATCTTCTCTGAAATAGACTCACACTGCGGCTTGGGAGGCTCGGCTCCTCCCAGACTACCCTAAGGCCTGGCCGCGGTTTCTGTTTCAGGCTGGGCTGGCCTCGGCTCCCAGCCTGCCGCAATGAGCCCCTGCTGCCAAGTTGCCTTCCGGGAGAGATGTGTTTTTTGTATTTTTTCTGAGTCTGAGAGTCCTAGACTTTGTCTGGGGTCATATATTATGGGTATTTTGGGTGGTTGTGTGGGAGCTGCAGATCCTTGCTGCTTCTACCTGTCCTTCATTTTCAAAGAGTGAAATGATGACGTGACTTGCAGTTGACTTTCATATGGGAGTGAGGGAGAGCTGTGCAAGGTCACCAGCCTCACTTTCTTCCCCAAGCCTTCTGGATCCAGTAACCAAAGATTCATTAGAAAGACTGAAGATGGCCCAGGATGCAATGAGAGAGTGAAAAGAAAAGGAAAGAACAAAGGAGAGTAGGAAGGAAGGAAGGAAGGAAGGAAGGAAGGAAGGAAGGAAGGAAGGAAGGAAGGAAGGAAGGAAGGAAAAAAGGAAACCATCATGTATTAGTGCCTACTATGTGTGAGACATTATATAAATATGAAATATTTAAATTACAATGCAACAAAGTAAATGCCACTTAAGAGTGACAAAATTAATCATTACAGGCAATAAGGAAGAAAAAAAACCACTAATTGCTACTAGGTTTTTTTTGTAAATAATAATAGGTAGCAAATATATAGCTTCGAGTTTTGCAAAGCACTTTACAAATATTAAATCACTTGATCCATACAACAATCCTGTGAGGGAGATGCTATTATAATTCCTTATTTTACATATGAACTGAGACTGAGAAAGGTTAAATGACTTGTCCCCTTGTCATCCAGTTGTTCTTCATGCTCAAGAACATACTCTGTGACCCCTCAGACCAACTGTTCATGGGGTTTTCTTGGCAAAGATATTGGAGTGGTTTGCCATTTTCTTCTCTAGTTTTAGGCAGGGGTTAAGTGACTTGTCTAAGGTCACATGGCTAGTAAATGACATTGAGTATGAATTCTGATCTTTCTAATTCCAGATCCATTGGTTCTGTAAATTCTGGGTCACCCAGCTGCCCCATCAACACTTTTATTAGTAAATTATTTTTTGTATGGTTTTTATTATAATACCAAAAGAAAGAAAAAAAAGAAAATCCATCAAAATTACTAAAATGTTAGGCCAAGGTAATAAGAAGAGCCTGGTATTTCCTCCTAGATTCTAGAGCATCCTCAACACTCTGGTTATCGCTGTTACCCAAAGATTAGTATGATCTCATTCATGACATCAAATTTAAAAGTTCTCTATTTCTCACCCGCAGAAATTTGATTTCTCAATGCTTATGTGCAAAATTTCAAGGTTCCACAAAGACTTGTTGGTTTTTGTATGAAGGCTGAATCATACAACCACCATTATGATTATTTTTAAAACGCTTTGCTCCATGAAGAAGCAAATAAAGCTAAACATAGTACTAAATGCATAGAAGCTTCCTTCATCTAGTCCCAGCTTCAGTGACATTTGTTATGGCTGGTCCAGACCTATGATTTCATAGGGTTAGGGAATTCCTAGAGTGAAGATGGTTACTCTACTGATATAGATCAACAACAGATCTATAACCTACAAGATCAGAGTATGACAGATTTAGAGATGAAAAGGAACCTTTGAGATCAAATTTTTTAGCCCCATTATTTCATAGTTGAGGAAACTGAGACCCAAATTAGTGAAGTACTCAGCATAGTGCCTGACACACAGTAGGCACTTACTAAATGCTGATGGAATGATTGGCTAAAGTAATATGCTTAAGGTTACACAGGTATTATGTAGCAAAGTCACGTCTGAACCCACGTCCTCTGACTATGGATTCAACACTTTCCACTGCATCATAATCCCTAGCACTTTTTTGTTTGAGGTACTGAGACATTAAGTCACTGGTATGGGAGTCACACAATATGTATTAGAGGCAGAGTTTGAACTAATGATAGATTTCTAAAATGTGCTTGTACTCTAACTTTAAAAAGTGAAAGAAATAGAAAAAAAGGGCAGATTTTAACGTTTAACTACCTGATTTATAATTTACTTGAGGACTGCTTCCAGTCCCTACCCTCCCTAATCCATTCCTATACAGCTGAAAAATAATCATTCTAAAACACAGAGTGAACCATGTTGCTTTCCTGCTCAAAAACCTTCCATAGCTACCCATTGCCTCTAGGATTAAAAAACAACAACAACAACAAAAAAAAAACAACTTTTTAACATAGCAACTAAAGACCTCCACTGTCTATCTTAAAACTTTCCAGTATTATTTCACAATATTCTTCTTTGTACAAAATACATTCTGGCTAAACTAAACTACCGGCTTCATGTAGTAGACATTTCATCTCCCATCTCTACAAATTTGTACAATTTGTGTTCCATTTCTAAAGTGGCAGATAACAGACATTTGGTAAACACTTTCTGACTGACCTATCTGGAATGCACTCCCTTCTTATTTTCACTTCTCAGAATCTTTCTTCAAGAATCAATTCAGATGTCTTATCTCAGTTCCCCATTTTTAAAATACTACCTCATTAATTAATGTTGCACTTATTTATACACATATTGTTTACTCTCAACAGAATATAAGTTCTTTGAAGGGAGGTCTGCCAAACTGGAAGGGATTCATTATGAACTGTGTGTACATTGTCCAAGAAATGGCCTAGCCAGTTTTGGAGAGCCTTATTCACAGAAGGGCAGTCACTCACCTAGAGATACATTTCTAAAAGGTGTAAGGTAATCAGAAGGTATAGCAACTGATAAAGACTACCGGCTAAGGCACAGGGCAGGTGTGTAGTGATTGTGATAAGGTTGTGGTGAATACCCACACCAATGAAAGAAATGATCTTTTGAAGCATTAATCCTATGGCTAACTACATAATACTGAGTAAAACATATTAGTGAACTAAACTTCAAAGACACAACACAGAATACTTTGTCACACTACTGAACTCAAACTCATTTCTGATGTTACTACTCATTTTTTAAAGAAACAGAGAAGAGAAGAACAGTCATTAGTGAAGCATTCTATAACAAGGTCAAGGGAAAGACAGACAGTAAATTCTCTTAATTTACATTAGATTTTTGCCTCTAAGAAGAAATATGCACAAAACCAGAAGATATGTGATTTTTTTTTCAGATGCTTGCTGCTACACATTATTTGTGAGGACATTTCCTAAAGGTACACAGAAATGTATTTCAAAAACAGAAAGAACAAAAATATTACAAGAATAGATGTTGATACTGAGGCACGAGTAAAGAGAGTTGAATTCTAGTTGTAATTTTGCCACTAACTAGTTGGACAGTCTTGGGCATGTTACTCAGCTGTAAAATGCAACAGTTAAAAGATTATTTCAAAGCTAATTATCAACTAATTATCTATAATTTTACAATCACCAATTATACTATATGGCAGCTTTTTTTTTAAAAAAAACTGAATGTAATTTAATACTAATTATAGACACTACTCATCTTACAGACATCCCCTACTTAAGAAAGGATGGTTAGTTGTATTTTTTTCCTTTCCAAGTTCTTTCACTGACAGCACCATGATTAAATTAAACAACATCTTTATACACATCTTCAGGGACTATGTGCCACCCAAACTTCTAGTAAAGGATTAATTTCAAATTAGTTCATTGCCATAGATATCCATCCTCTTTGACACTCTACTTCTTTCAAACTCCATTTTGCCCTCAGGAAAATCCCTATGTTTCTCTCTGATTGGAAGCAAAAAATAAACTAAAATAAAATGGACCATAATTATGACAAATAAGAATACTGCTAGTGAACATACTTGCATCAAAGAAAAGGAAAGTATAAATTTTGAATGAATTAGACATAAAGAATCAACCTCAAAAGCCTAATAAAACTTTCGGTTCCCTTCTTACTCTCCACAGAAGCCTCCATCCTATTCTAAGAGCATCCAAGATTACAAAATTCCTATTCAATTTTATTCTTCTATGTACTAGTATTGAAACAAAAGTTATTTTATATTTTTCCTTGCAAATTTATAGCATTTTAACTATACTTGGAGTTAGATTTTTGTAGACTGATTGAAGGCTCTAACCACCATTTAAAATTAGTTTTATGGAAAACAAGTGAGGAACAAACAACCAATTTACAAATTACCTTTTGGAATGCAATCTTTTTTAGAAAAAGAGAATGCCAGTTTTCTAACATGTAACAACAGAGAACTTTAACAGCACTCTCCAAAGAACATTTGAATTAAAATTGTTCAAAACAAAAGGGTTAGAGGGAATTTAATCAAAGGTTTCAAGTAGAATTCATCACTGGAAATAAAACTGTTTAAGGAAGAATGCAAATTATCCTGTTCTTAAAACCCTGTGGTATGTTATCCAGATGCACACTAAGATCCCAGATCATCTTTTAAAAAGGCCTTGTAGACTCTCTGGCTTCAGGAGCCACATGTGCACTTCCAATTTCAATTTGGTTCACATGGTCAAAGCCATAGCAGAAATAACAGAATAACAATTCTTACTTTTTAAGCAAAATAGTAACTTCATATGACCTCTCTGAAAAAAAAAACTTTTAAAGGCATATTTAAGAATATATTTAATGAATTATGTGAGTATAGACCCTCTCAAGACTCAAAGCAACTTATCAAATATTTCAGATTTGATATTTTAAAATTGATTAAATCTGTTTAGAACATAGATGAGGCAGGATAACTGGAACATTTTTCAAAAAGATTCAATAAAGTTTGATTAAAAAGAGACTTGAACACATTAGTTAGTAAAATAACTCAGAAATGAGAGAGTATGTTGGTTGGGGGATTAGAACTCATGAAGTTACTAAGTCTCAGCTTTTTATTTATGCAGTAAAACAAAGAAAATTTAATCTGGAAGGTTACACATATTGGCAGGGTACCACACTGACCAATCCTGGAGAAAACAAAGGTTGGCATGAACCAAAAAGTCAAATTAAAGTGAAGGGTTGAAGCAATTCTATAATGCAATGTTCTAGGCCAGAAACAGTGAAGCCAAATCTCTGTATTGACTGTTTAAGGACACTGGTACCACAAGCAGGCCCTCTGCTGGTGACCATGTTTTCCTTTTTCCATTGGTCTGCATCTTGCCATCTGGATTTCCTAAAAAGATAGGTCTCCTTCATGATGCTAAGGCAGCAAACTTTTCAGAAAATCTTAACACAGACTATTAGTGGCAAGGCTGACTTCAGATTTAGCTTTTTATGGTGGCAAAAGCAAATAAGTAAAAATCAGGATCCCCATTAATCACTTAGGATTTTATTTGTGACGAGACAAAGCACAACTTTTTCTGATTCTGCTTAAACATGCAATAAAGGGTATAACTTTATGATTTCTAATGTACCACCTAGCTGCACAGTTTTATTTCTCATTCTGAGGCTCAAAATCTTTAGAAGATCCTAAAAGCACAGTCAACAATTCAACACTTAATGGGCAAACATGTTACAAAGAGAAAACAAATCAGAAAAAACACACGTTCAAGCATAAAAAGTTTAAGGAATGGTAGGAAGGGATGACTGAGAGTAGAAAGGACAGGGAGGACTCCAGGTAGGTTTGCCAGCTGGTGTTGTTCAGTTGCTTAGGGACAAGAACTATGATTAATGGTAGAGAAAGTTTCTCTACCAAGGTACATCAGTGCCCATTCTACAATGTAATCTTCAATAGTTGCTTGAGGCACTGAGGGTTAAGTGACTTACCTATTACACAGTCAGTATGTGTCAGAGGTCAAACCTGAACCCAGATATGCCTGACTCCTAGGCAGGTTCCCTATTCCCTAGGCCACAGTACTTCTGAGAAATGTAACAAAATTACAAAATTAATTTTTTTCGATATTTAAACCTCACAAATTAAACTGATGACTGTATCAGCTCACATTCACTCTAACTGTCGGCACTTGGCTTTTAATGAAAGTACCTTCTAAATAAATCAAGTTTCTACCTAGAAAATTCCTTTGACTTTTGCTCTTTCACTTAAAATCTTCTAGTATCTTTTTTTTATTAATTTATTTACTCTTAATTTACAACATTCAGTTCCACAATCCCTTGAGTCTCAAATTTTCTCCACCTTCCCCTCCTCCCCCCAGTATCTTTTTAATAGGCTCAATTAGAGATGAAAAGTTTATTAAATCACCTCCTTCAAACTGGACAGTATGATGCTAGTAGATACAGTTGCAGAGGGGAGGAGAGGGAAAGGAAGGGAGGGATTAAGATTAAACTGAAAGCAAAGACTATCTTTGATAAATTCAAACTGCTTTTAATAATTCACAAAAATCTCTCTCTCTTGGGCCAGGTCAAAATTATAGCTATATAGGTTGAAAACCTGGAAACTATTACAATGCTAAGATAACCTGGAATCACAAACAACTCATAAGGAGGTTGGGAATAATAGCAAAAATAACTCACTTAGAGACATTTAAATTGTCCCAAAATGTAAAAGAAACTGAGACCATCATGATAAAATTGCCCTTAAATGCAAATACCTACTTGAAGAAGTTAGAAAATCTTTCCTACACTGCTTTATTGTATGGGCCTTTTTTTATTTTGTTTTGGGTTCTTGTTTTATATCAGAATCTCAAAGTTATCTTTTATTGTACTATATTACTGAATCCTCAGAAATAGCTTCAAGAATCCTGATGCTGTGCCATGCACAGGCGCCCTACCCTATATGTCATAAAAGCAAGTCATGTCAGTTAAAAGGTTAGGACTCTGCTTTTAGATCACTACCAAAGTTCTTCAGGTCTGGGACACTTTCCAGAGAGACAATGAAGTCACTTCCTCTTGCCTGCCTACTACTGATTCTTACTTCCTTCCTTTGCTACTTACTAGAGAAGGATTAACCTTTAAAAGGTGAGCTTGACCCTGGAGCTGCAGCCCAGCTTATGAACCTTTTGTTCATAGTTGCCCACCCACAGTGTTTTGTGTTAGGAGAGTAGAGTACTGCTAGAAAGTCAGCTGAAAGGTTCAGGAAACACTCTAAAAGATACATAGGCAGAAGGATCTATTCAAGCAAGTACTTAATTTAATGGAAGTTCTACACCAAGATAACAATAAGTAGAAAGTCTAGTTAAAGAATTAATCAAGGAACTACAGGGAAGGGAACTATGGAGCTAAGCTAGAGGATCAGCAAATAGAGATAATTTCCTGTTCAGGCAAAGAAATTAAGCTGGCCCACGTTTAGCTGTGAAATACTAGCATATAATAATTACAAATATAAATGACAATAGGCAGATGGACAGGATGTTGGTAATAACTGCTTATTCTCAGAATGATGATGATGATGATGATGATGATGATAGTTAGCATTCATGTAGTGCTCTAAGATTTGCAAAACACTTGATAAGCATTGTCTCATTTTATCCTCACCACAACCATGAGTTGGTGGTGGTGTTATTATTCTTATACTACAAATAAGGAAATGAAAGCAGGTTAAATGACAAAACAAAAAAAAGACCCATACAACAAAACAAAGTGTAGGAAAGATTTTCTAACTTCTTCAATTACATAATTACAATTTTATCATTATGGTCTCAATTTCTTTTACATTTTGCGTCACATAGCTAGCTAGTATATGACTAAGTCTGTATTTGAACTCAGATCTTCCTGACATGGTCCCAGTACTCTAACCACGGCTCCAGCTAGCTGCATATACAGGGAAATTTTTTAAAAATTATACATATATTTATTTCTTTATAACATTTGTTTTTTTAAAAATTCTGAGTTTCAAATTCTCTCCCTCTCTCCAACACCTCCCTTTACCCAGTGAGAAGGCAAGCAATATGATAAAAATTATACATTTAAATGGAAACTTAAAATTATATTCCTTTAAAATATATAGTTTTGATCATTACATTTCAAAATTACATTAGAGCAAACAATTTGGGAGACTCTAAAAATACTTTATGCTAGCAAGATTTTGTCCTATTAAATATTCAAAACAAAAAGCATTAGTTGTTAATATTGTTTGGAGTTTTTACTGGCAATACTGTTAGGGGATATTAATTGTTAGGAGGTTTTCTTTTTTTTTTTTTAAGATATTCTATGAATTCTAATGAGATTAAGGTTTTTTCAAGCCACTATTTTAATTAACAAAAATATAGCAAAGGTAAAAATATAGTACAAGTCAAATGCTTCTATTACATTATGTAACATTTAAGATCCATGTTAACTTTCACAGTAATTAATAGATTTTTTTAAACAAACACAAAATCCTAACTTTTCTATACAAATGGAAATTTTAAAAATATAAGCATATTTGCAAGAGTAAATGGTTTAATGATAATATCCTTTAAAAATTAAAATAAAAGAAATTCTAACAATGGCCCATTTTCAAAAAGAAATAAAGTACTTAAAGAATTCAGAGATTCAAATAAATATAAAAGTAATTTTGATTTTATTTCAAATATTCTTTACAAAGTGCTCCTTTGTAAAGGAAAAAGCTCCTACGTTCTTTTTCCAAGCATTTATAAAATACGGAAAGTTTTCATGACACTTTCTGTAACCTAGAAATATTTTGTTCTACTTATTATACAAAAACCCGTATCTCCATTCTATCCACAAAAAAAGTACAATCTGAAAATATTTTAGATTTACTTGTTTTTACTCATATTGAATTGTCTGCATTTTTGTATTTCTTTGTATGTTTATTTTGTATCTATTCTTTCTCTAAGAGACACAGAATAAAGTAGATTTTAAATGTAATTAGTAAGCTAACAACATTCTCTGCTCAAATGGAGTTTTTAAAAGACTGTGTCCTGGCAACTATCATAATCCTTTTGAAATTGTTCATATTAAGATTAAAGATCACTTTGTTCCTATATTCCCACAACTAGTTGGTATGGTAAAGAGATCAGTACCCTACTTTTATATGTAACATCTTTAACATTTGCTCTCCTTTCTGTGCATGTGATTAAATGTAACATTTTGAAATCCCAAAGTTCTGAGAAAAACATAAATTCTTGTCTCACAGCTGCTGTTTGACTCTGGAAACACATGCATTTTCTTTTCAAGCATCTACCATCAAAACTCCCAAAGGACTTGCACTGGAGAACACCTGCATCTCTTCATTTAGTTCCAATAACAGAGCCTAAACTCCCAAATTACAAAAATAGACGCTCTGTTCAGCTGTAGTTACATTTTGCCCCTAATTCCCGTGAACAAAAATGCTAGGAGCATGAAATCATTCAGGCAAGCTCTGTCATCGAGAGGATAAGATTTTTTGCACCAGAAGCCCAGTGGGAACATGATAGAAAACTGGCAACAATTACAGATAAAGTATATAGTGAAGTCCTCAGGGAGGAGAGAGGAAATGTAATAAGATAGATGGGTATAATTTTTACACATTTATGCCCAAGCCACAAATGTGAATTGTCTTTAATTGCTACAATATATAAGCATTCTTACTCATATATCCTGTCCAAAATACTAAAAACATACTTCAAGGCAATTCACTTAATTCTCCATTGAGAAGCCAATTTCTTCAGAACATAAAGGACATTCCAAGTAAATTAAAATGTAGAACATAAAATTCTGTTTCCACCTTTAAACTACTTCAATACTTCATTATAATCCAAACAAAGCAGAGGAGGGAAATAAATGTTATCAAAGAAAAGGGGGGACAATCCTAAGAACAGTTTTTAATTTTAGAAGACTGAAATCTGTAAACCTAGACTTTCTTTTCAATAGCACTTAATTAACAAAATTACTTTTATTTGATGATGAACATTTCATGCCACTGTTAGGCTCATAATATATGGACTTGCAATGAAATTTTATGCAGAGTGAGTGTGCATGTAAAACCTGGTCTTTTTTCAAAGAGAAATATCCTAAAGTATTGCTATATTTAAACTGGAACTTCTAAAAACTATTAATTTTCATTACCACATTATTTTAAGAGAAATACAATTTGTAAAGTAATTAAATGAAATAAAAGGATTACAGTCTATTTCTAATCCAAGATAACTTTTTAGTTAAGAAATGTCATTTTATCTAGCTTTACATTTTAAATATAAAAAGAAAGCATTCAATTTTCATCAGTAATTTAAAAACCATTTAAGTGAGCATCATCACCTTTGCAGTTTTACAACTAATAATATTCAAAAAATTAGAAAAAATTTTTTAACATACATAGATTTTACTTAAATTCTAGGAATTTTCTCACGTCATTCTTTTGTTAGGAATTTATCATAGAAGAAATTTACCATGATGAAACTATCAAAATTCCTGAGCAAATACTTTTTTTTAAAAAAAATCTTAGTTAATGATTAACTCTTACAAAATTTGGCAAACATTTCTCAATCAACTTGGTCCAACTTAGAAGACAAAAAATTGTGTTTTTTTTTCAAGAAAGATGTAATTTTTAAATGTATGGGAAGGCAACCTTATCTTATGATAGGGACAATGAATTCCATGAAGATATAAAAGGTATGTTTATTAAATCTACAAACAGCATGAAGCTTTTGTTTCTAAAATAATAACAGAAAGAAGAATCAAAATCATATCAAAAAGCTAAGCCAAAACCAAAAAGTTAACATTTAGTTGGGGGGGGGGGGAGGGGAGAAGGTATAAATGAAAAATCCAGCATTTAGGTTCAAAAAATCAATTATAGAAGTAGAGCATGCAGGGCACATGATTTGACAGCTGTTTGTATGAAAAATAACTAGGGCTTAACAATTGAATAAAAGTCAAATATTCACTAAAAGCAGGACTTGACTATCAAAAAAATTCATCTTGCTTTGGTAGATCATGGTGATACAGAACTCCATCTTTGCACTTTGCGAGTTTTAGTCAAGTCCCCACCAACCATCCCATCCTCTCTTTCCCAGTCAAAAACAAATAAATAAATAGATAGATAAATCTTTAATGCCTACATTGTGATATGTACTGGTGTCAGAGTATACAGAACATCCAGGTTCAATACTCAGCTTGGCTACTTGCTCACTGTCTGTTATATTTGTTGAAAAATAAAATAATGGATGAAAATCAGCACGGCTGGCCTGTTGCTATTGCTTATCTTACGTGCAGAGTAATCACTGATACCTTTCTTGGGCAAAACTGAGTCACTGGGTTCCTGCACACCTAATTCCAAAAAGTCTCTTCTTAAAAAGTGCAGGGAAGTCCTATTCAACTCCAGATGTTGATATGATCAACACATCAAAAATCAAGTAACTACTATATTAAGCAACAACTATGTGCAATACTATACTAGGCTCTGTGGATATTAATATGATCCAACAATTCACACTCAAAATCTGACAGATACATGTCTCCCCCTACACTAATCCATTTTCCATTAAGCCACCAAAGTGATTTTCCTAAAGTGTAAGGCCAATCATATACACTTCCTAAATTGGCTCCCTATTGCCTCGAGAATCAAATACAAAACCCTCATTTTCGCTTTAAAGGCCTATCATTACCTAGTTACCTCCTATCTCTCCAGTCTCCTTCTACCTTACTCCCTAAAATGGTCTCTTCCATCCTGACACCCTGGCCTCCAAGATGTTCCATGAACAAGACACTCCATCACTTGGGTCTAGGAATTCTCTAGGAATGCTCTTTCTCCTGATCTTACCTACTGGCTTTACTGGCTTCCTTTTAAGTCCCAACTAAAATCTCATCTCCTACAGGAAGATGCTCTAAATTCCAGTGACTTCCTTCTATTGAATATTTCTTATTTATCTTGTCTATAGCTTGTCTGTCCATTGTCTTCTTTTCCCTCCCACTAGATTATAAGCACTTTGAGATTAAGGGCTGTCTTTTGCCTCTTTTTGTATCCTCAGTGCTTGGCACAGTGCCTGGCAAATAGATGATTAATAAATATTTACTGACTGTCACATGTAAGCAAAGTCACCTAAACCTGTCTATGTTTCTTCATTTTTCCTCATCTGTAAAATGAGAAATCTGGAATTAAATGAGACAAGTTTTCATCAGTTTTATGCCATTCAATAAATAAAATCAACAAAGTTGATCATTTACTATGTACTATGCCCTGGAGATACAGAGAAAAAGTAAAAACAGTCCCTGCTCTTTAGGAGCTTCCTTATATCTTATGAATATTATGTACAAACATAGGTACAGACAAGATACATAAAAAACAACTTTAGAGGGGAAAGAACTAACAACTATCCTGAAAAATATGCTAGATGGCCTTAAAGGAAGCTAGAGAGTCTAAGAAATGGAGGTAGGGAGAAAGAGCATTCCAGGCATGGAGACTAAAAATGAGGAGTGGAGAATGGCACTGAGACTGCAAACAAGTGACTGAAAAAATAGTGATACCCTTGACAGAAATGGGGAGAGTCAGAATAATAGGACAGAGAACTCCCTTTAATATCTAGTGGGTAATCTTATTCTTGCTATATGACTGATTCATCTCCTACACCAGCAATACATGACATATATGAGCTCTTTTATGCCACTGCTCAAGAGCAAGTCATCACCTGTGAGAACCTACTGAGACTCACTATATTCCTTTCCAGTGCTATCTAATTTACTTTAATCCTGTCCAGATCACAATATTCAACTCAACTGAGAGCTGAATGAATACAAATTTATAGAGTAAATCAAAAGAAGCAATAGCCCCACTGTACTTGGCACCAGTCAGACCACATGAGGGGTACAAGATTCATTTACTGAGAGAGTGACAGACAGAGACAAAGAATGGGAGAAGAAAACCAGATAATATAAAGCAGTTCAAAGACTGGTTTAGTATAGAGAGGTGATAGAAGATAAAAGGAAGATATAAATGTTGCCTAAATGCTATAATATAAAGACAAAGATAGAATTATGCTGTGATGCTTTTTAAGAGTAAAACCAAAACAAAAGGTAGAAATAGTAGAATATAAGTTCCTCAGCTAAAAATAAATTAAAAGAAACAAACATTTCAGTGTAATTGTAATGATCAGGGGTGGCCTTTATGGTCCTGTGGGACCAGGGATCCCTTGCTTCCCACAATAGGGGTTTCCTTAAAAGGCAATGAAGCTGTCCCTGAGATCTGATTGGTCCCTGTCTCCCTTGACAGTTTCATAGTCACCAAAGGTCATAAAAAGTTCTACCCAACTATGTGGAGTCACAGATTTCATGGTAGATTTCTGAAGACCATGTAAATCCCCAGAATCTGCCCTACTGACCTGACACATTTCCATAAGGAGATGAGGCAGAGCTGCATCTAGAAAAGCTAAGTGCCACAATATCCTTGTTACATATTCTTTACATGTTAGAGCAAAGTTAACCTCTTTCCTTTAAGCACTTGATATGAGAGTGGCTCATTTCTTCCCACCAGAAAACCTGAACAGGTTGCTAGTGTTAAGTCAGACTCAGCAGATACATCAGATAGTTTTGATAGACTGGGTTTTTTCCCCCTTCTTTCCTTATTTCTTGTTATAAAGATGTAATTACTTTTCTAAAAAGAATTTAAGGTCCTTGAGGAAATGGATGGTTCAGATTAAATCTTTATGTTCCTATAATTTAGGATAGTGCTGTGCATATAGTAGATGCTTAATAAGTATTTCACTGAACTGAAAAGAAACTTCAGAAAGGCACATATCAGTTCAGCATCAGAAGGGGAATTTTAATAGCAATGCATGTCCTATAAATATTTTGTACAGAAAGCAAACATAAAAGTCAATAGCTGTTGCCCTAGTCACCTTTTTAAAATATAGGATCACAGACTTGAACCTTGCAGGCCAAGCCACTAAGGGTCTAAAGCATTTAAATTCTAGTCTCTGCAGCTCTAAGGTTAGTACCTTCCACCTTGCCCACTGCTACCTCAAACTGCAACTGGAATTCTCAAGGTTTCCATTCCAAATAATAAGCAGACACAGCCCTGCACAATTTCCAAGACCAGATGAGACAAGGTTTGTTCAGGGTGATAGGTCTATATACATAAGGCATAAGACTTTTTCTAAGGTGTTTAATAAATTCCAAAATTTCATCCATGCCTTTGCTATCTTTCAGATACCAAACCCTCAACAGCCATACAATTCTGCTGCATAATTCTACTGCCTCCAGCATGGATCTCCTCTATATACAGTAGTTTTAATACAGCTGCATTTTGTGTCCTTGCTCTTGAAAAGTATCAGATTCAATATAAAAAGCACAATGCAACCACAAAGACCTCTTCCAGTAAGTGTGTGTGTGTACACATGTGTATACACATGTGTATACACACATCTAAATCCTTCAAGAAACATCCAAACATATAACAGGAAAACGTTTTTAATGACTTAAAATATAAGTATTAGGTTAACAACAAAAATCAAAGCAAGCAAAGGATTCAAATTAAAGAGGGATTTCCTGTGTATAGTGAGGTCCTCCAGATGCACCTGTTTGTATTTACAGGACTGCTGGTTTTATCAAGACCTGGAACATTGCAGAGCCTGCAGGAGGTGTCTGTAACCACTGTAACATCCATAACAAAAGAATTTGGTTTGATCATACACACAGGATTGACAAAGTGGATAAATATCTATCGCTCACTTTTCTACAGAAACCTGTAGCTTGTCCATCAAAATCCATAGCTGGGAGAAACAATATAAATAGGTGAGTCGGGCCCAGAATTATGTGGGAAAAGGGAGGGAAGAATGGACTGATTACTTTTAGGACATTGCAAAACATCTTTAATGACAAGTTTCTCCCAGAAACAAAGCCCCATTATTTTAATGCCAGCCTTCCACACATGTTATATCACTGGGAAACATGGAGCCTAAAAATCACCAAATAATATAAAATGAAAGACAAAAAGGGTTGTATGATAGGTATGAGTAGGCAGCAACATGTAACCAATGAAGAATATCAAAAAAGAAATTAAAAAGTCAATAAGAAAATGGATGTCCATAGGAGATAATGGGGAGGACATGTAGTGAGGTTCAGGGATGACAAGCTGAACAATTTAAGTTTAAATAAGTTCTCAACCTTTCTAATGCCACAACCCTTTAATACTCATATGTGGGCATATCTGCATGTGGGCAGACCCACCTGGAGACAGATAGAGGAGTGGTGTCTCAGTTCCTAAGACCAGCAGAAATGTGTTTTTTTCCAATGGTCTTAGGCAACCCCTGTGAAAGGGTCATTTGACCCCCAAAGGGGTCACAACCCACAGGTTGAGAACCACTGGTTTAAATGGTATCCTTGCAAAGAAAATTAAAAGTGAGGAAAGCCTCCAAGCACATTATGAAGACCTCATATGGCAAACCTGTGGGAGGATATAGATTGGCAAGCCTATGAATCACTGTAATGAATACCAAATTAATTCAATCACAGATCCTTCTGAGTGCAGCTGTCCCACAATGACACTGTCGCTTCCCGCCTAGCTGGGACTTTGAATTAGATGACCTATCTCTAGGGCTCCTTTAAATTCCAAGAATTTATAAAACTCCAAGATTACAAATCACTAAAAAAATATCAATGATGCATTAAAATTTTGATTAGCCATCTACTGAGTTTCTCTTTCTCAAATTCCCTCCTACTTCAGACCATCTTTCATAAAACTGGCAAAGTGATTTTTTCGAAAGCTTAAGTCTAATTGTATCATCACCCTGCTCCAGTGGATCCCTACTACCCAAAGAAAACACACACACAGATACACATGCTTTTTAATTTATATATTTGACATTAAATATTATATAATATCTATATACAATAGATATTGGATATAAGTATATTGTATGTATGTATTATATGGATATATGCATACACATGTGCATACACACACACACACACACACACACACACACATTACATTTATTTCTTTGGCCTTGATAGCCTTTTTACACATTACTTCCTGATTCACAAGCTGTAATCCTGCCATATGGTTCAACTCTCTGTTCCATATACAAGATATTCCATTTTCTGTTCTCCACTCATTTGCACTAAGCTGTTCCCCATAACTAGAATGTATTCCCTCCTCCCCTCTGCCTCTTGGAATCTATGATAACTTTCAAAACTCAGTTCAAGCACCACCTTCTACGTGAAAATTTTGCTAATAGTCACAGTTTGTAATGTAGTCAGTAAATAAGCATTTACTAAATGTATACTATATGCCAAGTATTGTTCAATAAGAACTGGGGATAAAAAGAAAGACAAAAAATAATCCTTGCCCTCGAGGTACACACAATCTAATGGGAAATACAAAATACAAGAAAATATGCACAAACAAGCTATAAAAAGGATAAACAGGAAATAGTTTAATTATTATTCCTCCCCAAATTAACTTTTTAATTATTCTGTATGCACTTTACATACTTACATATTTTCACGTTGTTCCTTCAAATGGAATTTGTATAGTGTCTGATGCATATTAAACACTTTATAAATGCTTGTTGATTGATTAAAGTGGTATAAAGTATCAAAAAGTAGATGTAGTGGTAAAACAGTGAGAATATAATAATAGATATCCTATATACTCTTGTCCATTTTTACCTTCTCAGCATTTCTGTCCTTTCTAGGTTTTTGTGATACCACTTTGCATTGGTTTTCCTCCTTTTTATGTGACCACTACTTCTCAGTCTTTCTGGGATCTTCATATCGGTCAGGACTGCTAAACATGGATGTCTTCTGAGGTTCTGTCCTTGGCTCTCTTTTCTCCCTCTCCACTAGTGGTTCTCAACCTTCCTAATGCTGCAACCCTTTAATACGGCTCCTCATGTTGTGGTGACCCCCAACTATAAAATTATTTTCATTGCTACTTCACAACTGTAATTTTACTACTGTTAGGAACTGTAATGTAAATATCTGATATGCAGGATGTATTTTCATTGTTACAAATTGAACATAATGCATAGGTTGAGAACCACTGCTCTACACTACCTCATTTGGTGATCTCATTAGCACCCACAGATTCAATTTTCATCCCTATGTATATGAATAACAGATGGGGGGGAGGGTAAAACACTCTTCTGACCTCTAGTCCTGAATCTCCAAATGTCTTGGACACATGAACTGGATGACCCATAGACACCTTAAATTAAACATGCCCCAAATTTAACTTATCTTTCCTTTGCAACCCTCCTTTCTCCCTAAATTCCTTATTACTGTCAAGGGTACCAATATTTTACTAATAGCCCAAACCTAGGGGTCATATCTGACTCCCCACTCTTAGTAATTTACCTCCATTAGCAAATCAGTTGCCAAATTCTATTGTTTCTTCTTTCACAATATTTCTCATATACATCCCCTCCTCTCCTATGACAGTTACCATCCAAGCACAGGTCCTTATCACCTCACACCTAGTTTAATAACAGTATCCTTCTGGTTGATCTCCCTAACTCAAGTCTTGCTCCACTCCAACTTTCTTTCAGTTGTGAAAGTAATCTTCTTAAAACACAGTCTCTTCTTTACTCATCATATTATAGGTGCTTCTATTACTTCCAGGACTCTTTGCAACCTGGTTCCTTCCTAGCTACCTTTACAGTCTTACATTTTATTTTCCTCCATGTACTTTTTGATTTAGCAACACTAGTCTTTTTGATGCTTCTTACTCACAACATTCCATACTCACAACATCTGATCCTTTCCACTAGCTACCTCCACGTCCCTGAAATGATTTCCAACCTGTTTTCCACCTCCTAGCTTCCCTGACTTCCTTCAAGAATCATCTCAAATCCCACCAACAGAAAAAAGAAAAAAACAAAACACTTTTCCACCCTCACCCCATACACCATCAGCTTCTTTCCTCTGAGATTATCTTCAGATTATCCAGATTAACTAACACCAACACCACCACTCTCCAACTCCCTCTCCCTCTCTCTTCCTCTCTCTGTCTCTCATCTCCAGTGGCTTTCCATTATCTCTACAGTAAAACATAAACTACCATTACATTTTAAAATAAGTTCATAATCTAGCTCCAACCTGTCCTTCCAGCCTCATTGGAATTCTGTCTGTAATCTAGCCAGACTGGCCTTCTTTATGCTTCTCAAACTTGATGCTCCATCTTTCTTCTCCCTGCCTATGACTGGTTGTCTCATGTAGTGGAATTTACTCTTCTCACTTCTATTTCACTGTGTAACATGTGTACTTTAAGATAAAGCTCAAGCACCATCTTCTATTCAGCGGTTCTCAACCTGTGGGTTATGTTCAATTTAAATACATCCTGCATATCAGATATTTACATTACAATTCATAACAGCAGCAAAATTACAGTTATGAAGTAACAATGAAAATAATATTATGGTTCAGGGTCACTACAACATGAGGAACTATATTAAAGGGTCACAGCATTACGAAGGTTGATAACCACTGTATAGGAAGTCTTTCTTAATTCTTTTAACTGCCAATGCTCTCCTTCCCAACAAACCTAGTTTTTAACCATTTTACATATATATATATATACACACACTTACATTTATTTAATTTGTATTTGTGTTTTTTATATTTGTTATATGTTCTCATTCCTCTAGTCCCCCTTATTAGACAGAATTATTTCATTCTTAAACTTGCTCCCCAATACTGTGCCTATCACATAGCAAGTGGTTAATATTTATCCTTTGACTCAAGCAAATTAAAGGAAATTTGGGTATATTGGACATGTTGGATATAGACCTTGTATAAAATTTATAGGAACACAGGAATCAGCATTGCATTAGATAAACAGTTAAGGGTGAGATCTACATCATAAGAAGGCAACACTGATACCTACATTATTACACATTCATTACATTCCTGGAGGGAATATCTAATCAATCTTACAATAACCACAACCACCACCCAATTTGTTTCAATGATACGCTACATCTTTTTTTCTTTCTAACTATATCTAGTTTTAGAAAAGGTTAATTCTACTGAATTAAAGATACAAAAGGAAACATTTGCGTTTTTATTAGGGTTCTTTCAAAGCAGGCTGATACCTTATTATTTGAGTGAAAGGATGTCATGAGTAAAAAAACAATTTAGTGATACAAGTCTTTATACACTATTTTTCCAAGGTAAACCAGACTCAGGCATGTCCCCTGGTGGTTTGAGGGATATAAGAATGTTAAAATATTTATAGGTCAAGTAACAATTTTTTAAAAAGAGAGATTTGCTTGCTAATAACAAGGTAAGAATAGTCAATAACAACTAATTTCTGGCTGTCCCCCTTGAATGTTCTCTCTCCTCATCTTTGTCTTCCCTTGTTCCCTTTTAGTTCTGATTAAAATCCTATCTTCTATAGAAAGCCTTCCCTGATCCCTCTTAATTCTAATGTCTTCTCTCTGTAAATCATCTGTTTTTTAAAAAAAAAATTATTTATTTTCAGTTTTCACCATTCATTCCCATAAGATTTTGAGTTCCAAAGTTTCTCCCCATCTATCCCCCTTCCCCACCCCAAGATGGCATGCAACCTGATACAGGCTCTACCTATATATTCATATTAAAAGTAGAATTAACAATGGGAGAAATCACAAGAAAGAAGAAATGTTAATTATTTCTCATTTATCCTATACACAGATTGCTTGCATATTTTTATCTGTTTATTATCTTCCCCTATTAGATTATGAGTTCCTCAAGGTCAGGGACTGTTTTTTTCCTCTTTTTGTATTCCCAGCACTTAGCAAAGTGTCTGACCCATAGTAGGCACTTAATCAACAATGATTGACTGGCAGACTGACTGACAATGTGAATATACATTAAAGACAGCTAGCTTTGATTCAGCAAAGAAAAGCTCCTTCATGAGCTGCCCATTGTTTTCCACCATCTAAGATGAGAGAGCTCCTGGCAATTGATTCAACTGTTTTGTACTCAGGCAACCAGGAAGTAACATTAACAACCTATTCCATTAGTCCCTTAGGCCAATCAAGTCCCAATATCAGGCTCAATACTTTTACAGAAATATACATCATTATGGATATCTTTTACTTTTTCATAGCACCAAACATTTTCCCATTATCCCTCTCCCTTCTAGAAAGTCATCCACATAACAAATAAAATTTTCAAAGAAAAAATTAAAAAATCAATAGTTCTCAATACTTTTTAAAGGAAAAACTAGCCTAACTTGGAAGGGAACAAGGTTTAGGATATTATTGCTACCATACCTATATAGAAGCCCCTGACTTTCAAAGCAGAAAGAGGATAATACACAACTGACATTATGACTTTAACCAGAGTATCCTTTTTCCCAACATTAGTTATGATATTTAATACCTTGGGCTGTGAAATGTTTTTGTATTTATATCTGAATATCAGGAAATGTAAAATACTTCCACAATACTAAAGGCTTGTAGAAAGTTTTGCGACTTAAAAAGTCCCGTACATACATTCTTTTTACTAATTCTAGTAACAGCCCCATGAGGGGGGTATATATCATAGTATAAGCAGTATTGTCCTCACTTTATAAATAAGCAAATGGAGGCTTTCAAAGAGGTTTTGTGAATCAATGACATTGATTTCTAAGTGTCAGGTCCAGGAACTGAGAGAAAATCTTTGCTGTCTATTTGAGTTTTCTTGCTATATTGGCACAAAAATATTTTATGAAGACCAGACAGAAGATGTGCCAGAACAGAATTTTCACCTTAATAATACCTTAATATCTAATCAACCAGATAGGTAAGTTAGTCAGTCAATAAGCATTTATTAAATGCTTACTAAATTACAAAATGCATTTATTAAATTAAGTGCCAAACAGTTTGCTAAGCACTAAGGATGCAAAAAAAGGCAAAAAGCAATCTTCCTGACACCAAGAAGGGCACATTTTAATGATGGCAATAATATGTAAATAATTAAGTATATAAAATCTATATACAGCATAGATGATGGAAGATAATCTCAGGGAAATAGCAGGGAACAGGAAGTCGTCTTCAGAAGGTCTGGTAAAGTCAAGTGAATAAGCATCTGTCAAGTGCTTACTATGTACCAAGAACAGTGTTAAGTGCTAAGGATAGAAAGAAAGGCAAAAATAGTCCTGGTCTCAAGGAGTGGACCTTTCAATGGGGGAGTAAAAGACTGTGTGAGATGAAAAAAGTTCAGTCTGAACCTAAGGTCAGAAAAGGTCTTCATTCTTTCCCATGAGAAAGGACCCTTCCCCTGCGGCCCACATGGCAGCAGGGAGAGAGCACAGGTAGGAGCCAGCCCATGATTTTTATAGTAAACCCAACCCCCCAACTGGTGTTCACTCTCCTTGGCCAGGGGGGCTGACCCATGACCCAAGCACGGGAATTTTTCTGAGACAAAGAACCTGGAAACATATGGGTGCCCAGTGAAAGCAGTCTTAACCTTATTTGGCACATCTGCTGAGCTGGCTCTGGGGGAGGGTCTCCTTTGCTCTAAACCCCAGGTTACTTGAAGATCAGGTGACCTAAACCTAGGTCTAGTGAATAATGAAGCCATTCTAGATTTGATTTTTCAGAATGGGGAAACTTCACTATAAATTATCCCTCACAAAACTATGTACATACAAGATATATAAGCATAAATAAGTGGAATAAGTACAAATAAATGGCATTTTAACTGAGTCATGAAAGAAGCTAGGGAAACTGTGGTAGAGGTGAGGAGTAAGAGAATTCTAAACATGGAAATTACCAGTGAAAAGGCACAGAGAATGAAGTTGAAGTGTCTTGTCTGAATAACAGCAAAAAGGCCATTACAGCTGGAGGGAACAGATGGGAATAAAGTGTTAAGACAAGAAAGGTAGAAACAAATCAGATTAAGGAAGAGCTTGAAACACCAAAGAGAAGTCACTGAGTATCTTGCTTAAGTCTCAGTGACAGGTAGTTAAAAACTATTGGCTGGATACTAGTTCTCCTATCTCAAAGCCCAGAGCTCTTCCCTAGACCACAAAGCAATTAATCAATCAATTAATCAAGAGGACAATAAATTAAGGAAGAGGGTATTTTTTTACAGTGATTCCAAAATGTGGAAAACTCATTCTGGTTTGAAGTCCAAGATAGCTTCATCTCTTCCTAGGCAGGGAAAAGACTACAAATCTCAGGGTTTTTACGGACTTATCCTCCTTGTAAGGTAGCAGCCAAGGCTGCTCTTAATGGCTGTTATACATAAAATAGACTAGAAATACCTTCAGATTCCTTTAAAATGTAAAATCTACAATTTTTTCATTTAGATTTCACATTGATGGAAAAAAAGAAACTAAGCAAAGCTATTGTTTCTCTTTTTTTCTCCCAAACTTCCCTAAAGGTAGTTGTGTCTTAAATCTCCACACAGTAAGTGCTTATTAAATGCTTAATGATTCAATAAATAATTAATTTCAAATAATGTGTTCAAATTTTTTAAAAAGAGCTAAGAGATTTGATCCCAAGCAGAAACTATGCTAATCACAGGAAAGAATGAGACACAAAATTAATTATGACATAATAGTTTATATTTGTACATATACATTTTGCTATATATACTTACCAATACATGGGAAATAAGTGTCTTACTTCTTTTCAGTCATCTGACTCTCACTCATGGTCCCCTACTTTCTTTTCACATTCACATGCTAAAAATTCTGTTCCTTTTTCCTTAGGGCCTTTCCTTTAAAGCTACTTTTTGGTTTTCTTTTGTTTAACAGCCATATAATTTGCTGTTCAGTACTCTGAATAAATTTTTTCTTATGTGGAAGCATTTATACTAAATGCCAGGTGTTTTCCCATCCCTTACCCCTTGCCAGGATTCTTAAAGGAAGTTTGTTAAGCCTTTTACCAAACTGGGCTAAAAACACTCAACTTCAGCTCTCAAGCTACTCAATTCATACAGTATTGTGCATTCCACTACCAATCCTACAAATTCCAGCAGGCCTGGGGGAAATTCATTGAGCACCTCACCTGATGCATAATTTTATTGCTTGCTTAAAAAAAAAAACCAACTAAAAACACTCTACTCTGATTACTTTGGGGTTTTTTGGTTAATTGAGACACCTTTGTATTTTTTTTTTTAAGTTCCAAAGTCCAAGTGCTCTTGCACATCCTATGCTGAGCACCTGCCCCCCCATCTGTCTGTCTGTCTGTCTGTCTCTCTCTCTCTCTCTCTATATATATATACATATATATATTTAAATCTTTTTATACAAATATAAGATGAAAATTAATTATTTTAGAGCTGGTTTAATTAATAATAATATGTATGAGCACTATAAACCATGTAATAAATCCCTCAAGACCTAATGGGTGTGCTGGGATAGAAAATTTAAATTGAACACCTGTGTTGGGTATAACACTAGTTATAATGATAACAAAACTAGCTACCATTAAACAGCACTTTAAGGTTTACAAAGTACTTTGCATATGCCCCATTTAATTGTTTCAACAATCCTATAAGTGTTACTATTATGCCCATTTCAGAAGTAAAGGACTTAAGACTAAGAAAGGTTCAGAGACTTGCCCATGGTCAAACTGGCAAGCCATAGAATGTCTGAGACAGGACTCAGACATCTTTGTGGATTCAAGTCTAATGCTCTATCCACTGTTTAACCAAACCTAGTTTTAACTTCGCCAAAGGGAAATCTTCAAAATACCAATCAAATGTTCACATTCCAAATTTACAAACATTCCTTAAGCACATCACAAACATTCAAGGTTTTGAATCTTCCCCAATAAATTATGAAATAACATGAAGGAACAGCTATAAATATAGGTTAATTATTACATTTATAATTTCCCTTTAGGTTATCTTGAACAAATCAAAGCTATTTATAAAAAAGGATAGTTAATAAGTGATTGATAAAAATATCAACAAGTTATTTGAGCCATCTTGAAAAGTTAAAGCATGCTGCTGGGAGGTCACTTAATATAACCTACAACTAAACAACAATCTCCTCTACCATATTTCCAACAAGCGGCCATCTAACACACACACACACACACACACACACACACACACACACACACACACACACAGACCCTCTAAAGCAGCAGCTCTCAATCTAGGGGTCAAACAACCCTTTCACAAACATTGCATAAGACCATCGCAAAACACATATTTCTGATGGTCTTAGGAACCAATACACTGCTCCTCTATCCATCTCCAGGCAGGTCCACCCACATACATGTATTAAAGGAAGGTGGCATTAGGAAGGTTGAGAAACACTGCTCTAAAGGAAAGGGAAATACACTATTTTCTAGGAACACTGATTTCACTTAAAAGTCATGTTGGTTTGGAGTCTGAGAACTGAGGCAAAGGTAGAAAATTATGGCATTTGGCCAAGGTCAAACAATAAATAAAAGTAAATTTTCTCTATTATAAACTGAGAGGGAGAATGCATATATATACATACACACACACACACAACTGTAGGACCCTCCATTTTTGTAACCCATTGGATGTTCGTGCATCTATGTGCTGAGGATATAGTTTATAAAGGCAAATTTGTTTATTTAAAGTAATTATAGCTTTTGAAAAGAATAAAAATGACATAATTATTCAGATTTTCAAAAAAAAATAACTGAAGTTTTATACCTAATGATTAGAGAGTCTTCAAAACACAGATTCCACTCAAAAGAAGTCCTGCTAGAAGTGTAAAATGATATGAACATAAATAGAAGTCTTGTACTTACCTGAATTATGACAGTAGTCCACAGACTGGGGAATTTGCATTGTAAAGGCTATCAAATCTGGGGCTAATAGGGATTCTGGCTTTCTGCTTTCATTAAGCCATTTGCTACTATGGAGGTCTTTGGTGTCAGAAGGACCCTGAATTATTGGAATCAGTCTCTCTTTTCCATTCTCACCTAAATAAAAATATCAGTGTTAACCTTTAAACTACAAAGCACTCTTCCCCTAAATTTACTAGTCCGTGTTTCAATATATCTTAAAATATCAAATTATAGGGCAATATTATAAGCAGAATGACTAGAATTTATATCCATTATATTCATTAATTCATTTTATACTGCACTGATGTTTGCATAACTATAATCTGAAATAAATTAAATAATACTAAATTAAAAGTTCAAATTATAATCCATCTAAAAGTTATATCCCTCAAATAATTTGAAACAAGTCATCTAAAGAATGTCAATAATATTTGGAACTCAAAATTAACAAATAGTAAAACAATTTAACTAGTACAAATCCATTTTTTTGTTTTTAAATGAGTTTTAAAATTTTTTTATTATTAATATTATCAGTTAACCCTCTCCCTTACAATCCCAGAAAGCCAAGACTTGTAACAAATAGAATTTTTTAAAGACAAAAAAAGGGGGGGGGGGAAAATCAACATAACCAATATAAACATATTTTATCATTAAAACTTGAAAGTTAATGGAGTTAAGTGTGAATCAGGTATAAAAAAATAATAAAAGGTGATAAGAAAGTTGACCAGTTTCTCAGTATAGATTATTTTTCAAATTAGCAACATGAACTTTTTTTTTAAAATATTTTCTAGTATATCATTATATTGACAGGCTACATCTAGTTGTCTGTAATGGTCAATTTTCCTTCCAAGCATTCCAGTGAAGGAAAAAAAAAACTTTAAAAATGTTTTGCAGTTAGGTATATATGCATAATACATAGGTATTCATGTATATATGTGTGTGTGCATGCATGTGTGCGCGCAGGCCTATGTATAAAAATATATATATTTTCAAGAAACTCTTTAAAAATAATTTCTCAAACTTCAAATCAATCTTATAAATAAACAGAATTTTTAAATAAAAAAAATTTATTAAGCCAAGTAGCATCATCTTGGCAAAATAAAAAGGAAAAAAGAGAAATAAAAATTTGAAAACCCTCTGATTCATAGGAACAATGAATAAATTCTTGTTTCAGTAACGCTCCTTGTAAAAAGCAAGGCCAATTCTCCTATACAGGCAATAAAGTTTTACATGGTCCAGCTGCACATACCTGGGGCTTTGGCACAAATTTTTATTGATCCCACGGTCCCAGAGGCACATTTGACCAATGATGTGCTGCAGTACTTCAATTCAACATTCTGGATTGAGCCCTCAAGAGTTGGCAAGGGATTCTTAGATTTCACACCTAATAAAAGAAAACTGCAAATGTACTAGCTGGTTGAATTTAAATAATTTTTATATTCCTTTACCAAGGCATTTAAACTTAATTATGCTTTAATTATCTACCTCAGATGTTCGTATACTATTTGTGCTATATTTCATAGTTTGGTGTTTAGGAGGTGAGAGAATGCAATTTTAAAATATATGATCTGCAATAACTATATACAGTCAACTATCAAGATTATGTAGAAAAAAAGGTTTTTCAAAAATAGATAATTTTTAAAATACTTATATATGGCTTTGATATTTATGCTATAACCTGGGAAGTGCAACATTTATTTTTCTAATTAATTTCATTTTGATTTTATTTCAAATTATTTTGCAAAGGCAATGACCTTAGATTCCCTAACAATAATCTGAAGGATGTGAAAAAATGACAAAGCAGAATTTTAAAATAGTGAATAGTCTATATGTGGATAATTGTGACTGCCATATATGCTTCACAAATAAATGTAAAAAAGAATATATTTCAACCAAGCAACTAATAAGTATTTATTGAATGACATGTATATGCTAAGTGGTAGATTATTTTTTAAAGGCTTAACTTCCAATTCAATTCGATATTTATTGCCGATTATATCCTGATATCCTAAATTTGAGCTGTAATGATAAATACAACATAGTCCCTTTTCTCAGAGTGCTGACATTCTATTGGAGACATATACTTATCCTCAAGAAGCCTTCGATTTAGAGGTATTATAGGATTTAAGGAAAGGAAGCAGGAACAGTAAGAGAGAAAAGCTAGATAGAATTTGAAATAGGTCTCAAATTTTGGATAGAATTAAGGTTGAGGGATAAGAGGAAAGGACATTATACCTATCAAAAAGTTCATTACATATGTATACATAATTCATATGAATACATAATTCACATGTCTACATTTAAGTATAAATGAATGGGGTGGCTAGGTGGTGCAGTGAATAGAGCACTGGCCCCGGAGTCAAGAGGACCTGAGTTCAAATATGGCCTCAGATACTTGACACACTTACTAGCTGCGTGACTTTGGGCAAGTGACTTAACCCAAATTGCCCTCCCAAAAAAAGGAAAAAAATAGTCCATACATATAAATGAATATGCCTGGTTGAAACGCCCTTTCTTTTCTCCTCATTCCTCATATTAATCAGATATATATAGATTCTTGTGAATGATTAACAAAGTCACTAAATAAATTTTAATTATTAGTCACAGTTGCATACATTAAGGATAATTTGCCTTTCTTTTCTCACTATAGCTGTCATTTGCTGAGCCCATATATTTCTTTTATTTGCCAGACTGTAATATCATAAATTTATGGATGGAAAGGACCTTAGAGATTATCTACTCCAATTATTTAGGTTTATAGACAAAGAACTAAAGCCCAGAAAGTGTCAATGACTTGTCCAGTGTATTGCATAGAGTTAGTGGGAGAGCCAAAATTTGAACCCAGATCTTGTTACTCTGATACTCTTTCTAACAACAAGTTGCCTTTCAGTGACTTTAATTCAAAATTAAAATTAAGAAACTGCATTTCTAAATCTGGATTAGTAATTATATGAATTTATGATACATTTTCTGTTCCTCATCAGGACTTGACATTTACGATGCATCATCTAAAACTTCAGCATATCCTAAAGAGTATGAAATAAGACAAAATTAAATATCCAATTTCCCTTTGCCATAAACTGATTGCTTAAATATCCCCAATGTCATCTATAATATGTAAATATCAAGCTCAATAGAGGTAAATAGCAATGTGTAAAGTAAGAAATATAAAACAAGCTAGGGAACCTATTCATTTTTCCCATTCTCTTCAGCAGATGAATTAATTTACACACAGAAGCTCCCTAATTATTGCTTCAAAGGCTTTTTACTACAGTCAGGATTTAGGAGCTGAAACTGGGGCATAGCTAAAAGCATCTTAGTAGATGAATTTTATTGTCTTAATTTATGACCATTTATCATTTGTTTCATACTGAGCACTAAACCGCATTTGGAACACACTCTGCCTTTAGTCATAAGAAAAAAGTGTGGTTAGTGGTTTCATACTAGTCCATATGTTAAAATATGTTAGGCAATTTTCAAACTATCTGACATAGGAAAGTGATTTTTACACTCTTTCCTAATAAGAAGTTCAGAAATAAAGTGAAATAGCAGAGGTGTTACTGACAGTCAAAGTTAAAAGTCAATTGCAAACTTGCAAAGACAGGCTGACTAAATACCTGGCTACACAATTTTTGGTTCAGTCTAAATAAATAGCATTTAAGATTCTTATAATAAGAAGCAATACATTTATTGATTCATATTTTATACAAATTCTGAGACCTGACATACTGCATTGTCAGAATTTGTTCTGGGGCAAATTTAAAAAGAATAAGGGACCTAAAGCTAACAAGTTTTAACCTACTACAAATTCAAATAAAGGGTAAAGAGAATACATTATAACAAAATCTCCATAGCCTAATCTAAAGAAGAAAGAGCTGCTAATAACAAACAATTGTAGATTTCCCCACCACTTTATATTAATTTTCAATAGTACTCAAAAATGAAGGCAAAAAGGAAGAGAAAGGAGTGAATAGTGAAGATAATATTGTATCAAATAAAAACAAACTATTAATGCCTCATATTGATACCTAAATTGATAGGGAAAGATGATATTATGAAAACAGTAAAGTTAGCAACTGAACAAATAAAAGAGAAAAAATAGAGGGTAATGGAAGTCTTTGTATTTCAATGAAAGAAGCATAAATAGAGCTACACAAAAATTTCACAGAAGCTTTTTAATGGAGTCACACAAATATGCACACAGTATACAGGGATGTGTACTTAAGATTGACAGATACTATTAAATATTTATATCAATTTGTAAGTCCATGAAAAAGCATTTATCAAGTGACAGGCATTGCACAAAGCTCTGGAGATACCAAAAAACAAAACAAAATAAAACATGATCCTACTCTCAAGGAGCTTATATTTTAATGAGAGACAACAGGCAAACAACTCTGCATATACAAGAGATACATCCACACACACAGACAGACGTGTGTATAGTGTGTATGTGTATATATCTATATAACGTGTGTGTGCGTATATACGTGCCCGTGTGTGTAGTAATTTCAGAGAGAAGACAACAGCATTGTAGAAGACAGAGAAAAGGCTATTGAGAAACATGGGATTTGAGTTGAGTTATGAAGCCAGAGAAGCCAAGAGGCAGAAGTGAGAAGAGCATTCTAGCCAGTAAAAAGGCATGGAATTAAGAGATGGGAGTACTCTGTGCAAAAAAACAGTAGGAAAGGCTACTGTCAATATATAATTGACTATGTGAAAGAGAACCGTTATAAAGAACTTTAAAATCCAAAGAGTCTAATCATGAACGTAATAGGAAAGTCACTGGAATATACTGAGTTGGGGGAGAGGAGAATGACACACTTGGATATGAACTTTAGAAATATAACCTTGGTAGTTAAGTGAAGGACTGACAAAAGTGGGGAATGACAGAAGGCAGGGAGAAGAACCAGAAGGAGCTTGCAATACTCTACGAATGAGATGATAAAGGTCTGTACCAGTATGGCACCTACGTAAGTGGAGAAAAGGGGATGTATATGAAGGATGCTGTGGAGGCAGAAATGACAAGACCTGGGAATAAAATTAATATGTGGAATGAGAGAGAGGAAGTAGTCAAGGATAATTAAGGCAATAAGGCTCAATAACTAAAAGGCTGATAATGCCCTAGCCAATCAGAGGAAACTTCAGAAGAATGGAGTGTTTGGGAAAAAGGAAATGAGCTCTAGGGGCAGCTGGGTGGCACAGTGAAAAGAGCACTGGCCCTGGAGTTAGGAGGACCTGAATTCAAATCCAGCCTGAGACACTTAACAATTAGTAGTCATGTAACTTGGAAGGAAGGAAGGAGGGAAGGAGGGAAGGAGGGAAGAAAGTTCTCTTTCGGATATGTTAAATTTGAGGTAACTCCCAGACATCCAGTTCAAAATGTCCAACAGGCACCTGATCATGAGACTGAAATTCAGGACAAATGTTTGAGCTGGATAAATATATTTGAGAAGCATCTGAATAAAGAAGATTACTAGTCCCATGGGAGCTGACAAGGTCATGAAGCGACTAACTACAGCATGGATTTTTAATATTTTGGGGTAATGGATCCATTTGGCAATGTGATAAAGATCCCGTAGGGATAATGTTTTAAAATGTATAAAATCAAATACGTAAGATTAAAAAGGAAACCAATTATGTTTAAATGCAGCTATTGAAAAAAATTTTAAATCATAAATTTAAGGTTAAGAATAAATATTCACGGGGGGCGGAGCCAAGATGGCAGTGTAGAAGCAGCAAAGTCTCACAGCTCCCACACAGCCACCTTAAATACCCATAAAATATGTCTCTAAACAAATTTTAGGGCTCCAAACCCCCCAAAAATACAGAAAACATATCTCTCGTTGAAGGCAGCTCAGCAGGAAGGGCTCTTCACAACAGGCTGGGAGCCGAGGCCAGCCAGGCCCAAAACCTAAGCCTGGACCCAGGGCAGTGGGGAAAAGCTGCAACTGGAGTCTACAATACAGTGGGGATTGGCAGCACCTGGGGCAATCTCCAGACTTATCAATACCAGGAAAGAAAAAAAGGTTAAGAGAAAGGTCAGCAGAATTCAAGCTAAATTTGGGGGAAGGGGAGGGAGAAAGCAGTCTGGGCCAAACTGCCCCCAGCATAAGGAAGAAGCCCAACCCGACTGCCTCAGACCTCCTGGCCTGCAGACCCAGCAGGGGGGCTGAGACAATTGATCAGGGCCAAGGGCTCTTGGATTGAGTGGCCTGGACCCAGATCATGGTCTTGGTGGTGGTCCTAGGGTGCACTTTCACCAAGCCAAAGCTGGTAGGGACTGCAGCACCCCCTCTAATAGCTCCAGTAGCTGTGAAAACCCCCAGCAATTTGGGACAGAGCTTTGCCCCCTGGAAGCAGAGTTCCACAGAGCTAAAAAATCAAGCAATTAATTGACTACCCAATATGAGGAGAAGGAAGCAAAATAAGAACAGTATTCAAACTCTAGAATCCTTTTTTGGGGAAAAAAAGGATCAAGGTATGGAGCAGGAGGAAGACAGGACAGACAGAACTCCCACACCAAATGCTTCCACGATACATGAAGATTGCCTACAAGCCATAGATCAACTTAAAAAGGACTTTGAAAAACAAATAAGAGAAGTGGAGGAAAAATTGGGAAGAGAAATGAGAACGATGCAAGAAAGAATCAACAACCTGACCTTTGAAGAGAATACACCTTAAAAAACAGATTAACTCAAATGGCAACAGAGATCCAAAAAGCCAATGAGGAGAAGAATGCCTTAAAAAGTTGAATTTGCCAGATGGAAAAAGAATCTCAAAAGCATTCTGAAGACAATGATTCATTCAGAATTAGAGTGGAGCAAGTGGAAGCAAATAACTTTATGAGAAACCAAGATACTATTAAACAGTTACAAAGAAATGAAAAAATAGAAAGCAATGTGAAATATCTCCTTGAAAAAAACCACTGACCTGGAAAATAGATCCAGGAGAGACAATTTGAAAATTTTTGGTTTACCTGAAAGCCATGATCAAAAAAAAGAACTTAGAAAGCATCCTTCAAGAGATTCTCAAGGAAAATTG
>JAQQSW010000678.1:0-31831 GCA_028646575.1 Pseudocheirus occidentalis
TTGTGTGGGAGCTGTGGTGCTTTGCTGCTTCTACACCACCATCTTGGCTCTGCCCCCAGGGAGATATTTTCTTCAGTTAGATTTTGGACCTTCCATCCTAGTTCTCCAATTTTACTTTTTAAAGATTTGTTTTCTTCAGTGAAATTTTTTTTCCAATTTTGTCAATGTAGATTTAAATTTATCACCTAATTTCATTTTTAAAAGTCCTCTTGAGGTCCTCCAAGAATGCTTTTTGGCCTTGAGACCAATTCACGTTTCCTTCTGTGGTCTCCAGTGTGAGTATAGAGTCTGTGTTGCCTTCTGAATTTGGTTGTTCTTGCTCACCATAAAAAGAGTTGATGGACCTAGCCTTCGTAGTTTCCTTCTTGCCCATTGTGATTGCCTATGTCCTGGATTTTTAAAATGGCTATCTGCTTCTGGGGTGCAGAGGTATTGAGCTTCTCGGGTGGAGAGGTAGGGGTTTAGTTGTTCACTTCAAGAGCTGTAGCCTCTGAATGACTAGACTGAGGCCAAGGCCAGGACTCTCAATGTTTCCCTTGAGTTATCCTGAGGCTTATAGAGTAACCTATGGTGGCAGGGTGGTCCTTCAGGTTTCCACCTCTGTGTCTCTGGGCTACAGCTCCTGCAGGCTCAGTAGCAGGAGGCCAACAGCAGGGCAGGGCTGCAGTCTGCTGATTGGCCAGGTGGTGCTAAAGCACACCTGGACTTTTGTTGTTAGTGTTTGCCGGTTCCACCCTCCTTGGTTTAGACTCCATATTCCTCACTTCCCCCTTCCTCAATGACTCCCAAGACTGAGGATGTTTCCACTAATTCAGGATTATTCTCTGGGTGGAGCATTTAACTCCAGAGTTTTCTGTGTCAGTAAATGAGGATCAGAGCAACTAAGTTTTATTCCTCCATCTTGACTTCTGGAAGTTTGGGTATGTAATTTTTAAACATCCAGGCTGTGGACTGGTAGCCCAAGGAGAAGCTGCTGACCCTGCTGCGGGCCCTGCATTTTCTCTTACCCAGCTCCAATGATCCTCTCTCGTGCAATGAAGATGGCTGCAAATCATCCTTGGATTGAGTGAGTCTGCTGGCTGGCTGTGGTTTCTTCTCAGACTGCTGTACTTTGCTCTCATATCTGCACTGGTGAAGCTCCTGTGTGCTCTGCATTCTTCCTGTCCAGACCTGAGTAGGCACTTTCTTGGGCTTGGAATCTGCCATGCTTTGTCTCCCATTGGGTTTTGTCACTCTTAAATCTGTTCAAATTCACTTTTTACCTTTTAGTGACAGAATTCTTGGAGGAGCTTGAAAAAACTACTGCTTCCTTTCCACCATCTTAGCTCCTCCCCCCTTAACAATAAATCCTTCAAGAAATTCTCAAGGAAAATTGTCCTGATATTTTAGAACCAGAGGGCAAAGCAGAATCTGAAAGAATTCACCAATCACCCCTTGAAACAGAACCTAAAAAGAAACTCCTAGGAATATCATAACCAGGTTCTGGAGTTCCCAGATCAAGGATGAAATATTACAAGCAGCCAAGAAGAAACAACTGAATATTGTGGAAACAAAAATCAGGATTACACAAGATTTAGCAGCTTCTATATTAAGGGATAAAAGGGCTTGGTATATGATATTCCAGAGATCAAAGGAACTAGGATTAAAACCAAGAATCACCTACCTGGCAAAATTGAGTATAATGATTCAGGGGAAAATATGGTCATTCAATTAAATAGAGGACTTTAAAGCATTCTTGATGAAAAAATCAGAGTTGAATAGAAAATTTGATATTCAAATATAAGAAGCAAGAGAAGCATGAGAAGGCCAACAGGGTAAAAGAAATCATAAAGAACTTATCAAAGTTGAACTATTTACATTCCTACTTAGAAAAATGATAAGTGTAACTTTTGAAACTTTTCTCAGTATGAGGATATTTGAAGGGAATATAAATGTATATATATGTATACATGCATATATATGTCTATATAGAAGGGTATGTATGTGTATGAATATATATGTGGGTGTGTGTATATATATATGTGTACAGGTATACATAGAGGGCACAGGATCAATTAAATAGGAAGGAATGATATTTTTAAAATAAAATTAAGAGGTGAGAGAGGAATATAATGAGAGGAGATTGGGAGAGACAGAATAGGGCAAATTATTTCATATAAAAGATGAAAGGGAAAACTGTTACAATGGAGGGGAAGAACAGGAAGGCAAAAGGGAATGGGTCAACCTTATTCTCCTTGCATTTGGCTTAGGGAGGGAATGACATACACACTAAATAGGGTATCTTCCCCTACAGGAGAGTAGGAGGGAAGGGGATGAAAGGGGGAATGATGGAGCAGAGGGCAGGTTGGGGGGTGTTAGAAGCACACACTTCAATAAATGGACAGGGTTAAAGTAGAAAATAGAAGTGGGGCAGGATAGGATGGAGGTAAATATAGTCCATCTTTCACAATATATACACTATGCAAATGTTTTGTGTAACTACACATGTACAACCTATATTGAATTGCTTATCTTCCCAGTAAGGATGGGTGACGAGGGAAGAAGGGAAAGAATCTGGAATTCAAAGTTTTAAAATCAAATGTATAAAAAATTATCATCATCATCATCATTGCTTTTGTACACGCAACTGGGAAATAAGATATACAGGCACTGGGGAATGGAGATCCATCTTGCCCTATGGGAAAATCAGAAGGAGACTGGGGGAGGATATAGGAGAGAGCAGATTGGGGAGGGGGTATCCAGTGGGATCACTGTTTGGGGGTTGGAGGTAGGGGAAAGAGGAGGAGAAAATTTGTAACTCAATATCTTGTAGAAATGAATGTTGTAAACTAAAAATAAATATAAATTTAAAAAAACTGAACTAAGGCTTTTTGGGTCTCCCTATATGTTGGGCAATAAGCAGCATTGCTCAGAGAGCTAACTTTGGAGTCAGAAAGCCTTACCCTCAGCAGTGTGGCATAGCAAATAAAGTGCTGGACTTGGAGTTTAAAAGTTCTGTGTTCAAATCCTGCCACTGACACTTAAGAGCCTCATGTTCACAGGCAAATCACTGAATCTCTCAGCCTCGGTTTCCTTATCCATAAAATGAGTTGGTTCATGAGAGCATAGGGTCCCTTCCAAATCTAAAAGTCCTGTCCCACCATAACTGAGTGATCCAGACAAGCAGCTTTGCTCCAGTGCTTCCAAGTGCCTCTCCCTCATGTACACAGGGCTGGTCAGCAGATGTAGAAGAAGCTCCTCAGTGGATGATCCCCGCATCAGTGAAGTCTCAGGGCTGTTTTAAAAATAAAAACATATATAATTGTTTATTTTACATTCTTTTAGTTTTCCTTATGATTCAGTTCTGCTGGCCAAGGTTTTCTGTCTTCAAATTCAAACAAAAGGAAACAGCCGCAGGGGACAGCTAGGTGGCACCGCAGGGGACAGAGCCCCTGGCCTATAGTCAGGAGGCCTCATCTCCCTGAGTTCGAATCCAGCCTCAGTCACTACCTAGCTGTGTGACCCTGGGCAAGTCACTTAACCTTGTTGCTTCAGTTTCCTCATCTGTAAAATGAACTGGAGAAGGAAATAGAAAACAACTTTGTATCTTTCCCAAGAAAATCCTAAATAGGGACAACGAAGAGTCAGATAAAATTGAAAACATCTGAACAACAACATGATGTGGAGGAAAATACATTGCATGGAGTTAAAGAATCAGGGTACAAGGATTCTATTCCTGGCTCTGACTCTTACTGACGGGGTGACCTTGGGTAAGTCACTTCATTTGTCTGGACATCAGTGTCTTCATCTGTGAAATGAGGAGGTTTGCATAAAATGAGCTCTTAGATCTGATGTACCTTCTAGCTCTCCTATTCTCTGAGTCTGTTTCTTTGGGTAGCTATTCTTGAGGTCCAGACATTTTAAGTCTTGCTGAGAGTCAGTAACCAGGAGGCATATCTGCTCCCTTCACAAACTCTACCTCAATTCTCTAGCTAAAATAAGCTACTTGCTATTCAAATGGAAATATTGCTGACCATTCCTATTTTTTTATTCTGAATTCATAAAGAACCGCCCCCTCCTTCTCATATGTACACATCTGAAGAGATCATTTAGGTGTCTTAAAACTTCTGTCCCTTTCCAAAATGCAGCTTCCTGCTTCTTGCCTGATGTCCTAGGGGAGAGTGAAGAGACCTTATTTATTTATTTGTTTTTACAGTAATATTATGAAATCTGGCTCTCTGAGAAAGAGAAATATATTTTTTTAAAAACCTCATTGCTCTAATATGTGTGGTTTTGTCATTTTAATTTTATTTCAAGACACAAACTGAAGAAGGTATTTAAAATGTCATAATGTTGTGATTAATATTAATTGCAGGGATAATAACCCAAGTACCAAAAGATGGCAGGGAAAGAAAAGCCAGCAATTCTTATACAAGATGTTACATTAAAAACCACCTATGATACAGGGAGTCTTTTTTTCTGAACCTAGTTCCTGTTGTCACAAACAAATAAATAAAAATAAAAAGATACCTCTCATTGGCATGTGATAGACAGCCTGGTTTAATAGAAAGAGGGCTGATCCTTGAAGCAGTTAATCTGGCTTCAGAGCCCAGCTCTGCTTAATAACAGATCGACTTCCCAGGGTTGCTATGAAGAGCAAGTGGGGTAATATTTGTAAAGCATTTAGCACAGTGTCTGGCATTTAGTTGGCACTTAAATCCTTCCTTCCTTCCTTCCTTCCTTCCTTCCTTCCTTCCTTCCTTCCTTCCTTCTCTTTTCCTTCCTTCCTTCCTTCCTTCCTTCCTTCCTTCTCTTTTCCTTCCTTCCTTCCTTCCTTCCTTCCTTCCTTCCTTCCTTCCTTCCTTCTCTTTTCCTTCCTTACATGAATTTTCTTAATCTTTGAAAAAAAAGATAAGTAATACAAAAATTTAGGCTGAGAAATAGCTGGTTCCCTCCACTCCCATATAAAATATGTTTATGAAGGGAAATTCATAGAGATAGATCCAGGGGAACATATGCTTGTGGCTGCCTTTTAAGTCTCAAAATGGAAAAGGAGGATGGCATTGAGAGATTGCAACATACATTTAGCTCATTTATTTATACATTAAAACACACAACCATCAGGATATTGCTGCTTCCACTTCACAGAAGAGGCAAGAACTGGGAAGCTGAGAATTTGGCACAAATTCCTTTTTCCTGGTCCTGAGTAACTTAGTAGCCTCTAGTATAGGATACGACCTCACATGTCCCTATGGGATCCATTACCAAAGGGGGTAGATGGTAGATTGGTCCCCTGATTTCATTAGTGTATCAAAACTCTTTCCAGTCTGTTGAACTTAAAAGTCTTAAAGAGATATCTGGGATAGAGTGGTCAAGCGATTTGCCCAGGGACACATAGTGATTACATATAAAAGATGGGACTTGAACTCAGGTCTTCTTTACTTTGAAGATGATTCTCTATCATACCACTCTGACTCTTATCTAGGTTAAACAGGAGAAATTATCATTATAATAACAGTACTCAGTGCTGAGCTGGAGTCAGGAAGACCTGAGTTCAAATTCTACTTTCTACACACAGTAGCTATGTGAGCTTTTATGAGTCACTTAACTTTTCTGTGCCTCAGTTTCATCAACTGTAAAATGAAGGGGTTGGACTTGATGAACTCCAAGAAGGCCCCTTTTGTCTCTAAACTTCTGATTGTATGGGCAACGGTGATGACAACACACACACACCCACCCATACACACACACACACACACACACTGCTTTTGTCTACTATTACAAAGTTTTGTTCACACCGTTACAATGATTACAAAGTAACGATGACTCCAAATTTTCACAAGCTTTACCTGTATATTTTGGAAAGACCATTTGCCCTGAAATCAGAGGTCTGGGGTTCAAATTCCCCCTTATATTTGTATGATCTTGAACAAATCACTTAAGATCAATCCCTTGGTCTCATTTTTTCTTCATATATCAAATGAGGGAATTTGGTCTAGGTGTTCTTTGAGGTGTCTTCCCACCTGTGATTCTATGATCTGGCAAGTTCTGTAAGTGTATAAAAGCTTTGAGTAATGACAGTGTGGCGGACTGTGTCTTATCCCATACAGAGAAGGTTATCACGATATAATTAATTTCCTTTGCAATCCTATGTATTTTTAGGCATCAAACACATTATTCTAGAAAGAGGTCCATTGATTTCATTAGACTGTCAAAGATGTCTAAGACACAAAAATGCTCTACACTCTTGGTAAACATGAACTTAATTCATAGTGCTGTTAATACATGATTTTTTCAAATGACTTGATACACTATTGAAGGAACTGAAACGTGTCCTGTTTTTACTCTCACTATAAATGAAATGAGAAATAATAGAGTTGCAGCTAATTAAGAAGGCTCAGAGGTACTCAACAGAGGAGTTAATAAAGGAGTTCGAGAAATCAATCAAGCAATCTACAAGCATTTATTAAATATTTACAGCTAGGCCTCGATTTGTATCAATAATGAACTCCCTGAAGTGTTCACATGTATTCAAATTCACACTATTTAAAGTTATAATTTTGTAAAATATGGTAATTGAGCCTAGCCCAATGGAAATATGCAGTGCAAATTTGAATAAAGTGATCATTCGGGGAGAGGTGTTCAATATTTTCACTAATTGGGACCTAGCTAGACTAAATACCTCTAAGGCACTGTGCGGAGTCCTGATAATGAAAAAAAAGGTGTGTGGGGGAGGAGGTTTGGTGGTTGGTTAGAGAGCAGCAATCTCTGTCTTCAAAGTGTTTCAATTCTATTGAGGGGACAGCATCCACATAAATAATTATGTATAAGACACATGATACAAAGTATCATGAGAAGATGCTAACTGGTTCTCAACCTGTGGGTTATGTTCACTTTGTAACAATGAGAATACATCCTGCATGTCAGATATTTACACTACGATTTGTAACAGTAGCAAAATTACAGTTATGAAGTAGCAATGAAAATAATCTTATGGTTGGGGGGTCACCACAACATGAGGAACTTTATTAAAGGGTCGTTGCATCAGGAAGGTTGAGAACCACTGTGCTAAGGGGACTGGGAAGGGCCTTATGCAGAAGGTGACTTTTAAGCAGAGAGAAGCCTGCAAAGGAGAGGAGGTGAGGGGTATGGGGAGAGAACTCCAGGTGTGGACACCTGGGCAAAGGTCTGATGTCGGGAGACAGACCTGGGAACATAAGACAATCCACCTGTCTTTTCTGCTCTCTCAGTACTTACAATGTTTCCTCTCTTCCTGTTTCTCACTCCTTCCTGCTCATTCAATCCTTGAGACCATGAATCGGGGGTTGATGGACCTTTAAGGGATCTAGAGATAGATTTCAAGGAATCCACAAACTTGGATGGAAAAAAATCATCTTTATTTTCACTTGTGTCTAGCTGAAATTTCACATCTTCAAATATGATTGTTGGCAATAAAATGTTATTCTGGTCTACAATCTTCTCCGGACTACCAGAGGGGTCCATAACTAATGCACAAATGAGAGGGTATGAGTCCCTTATCAGCTCCAGCTTCCTCATTTTATAGATGGGGAATTGACACTCAGGAAAGTTAAACTAGGACTTGGCATGTTAGAACTCATGATTGGAGAGATATTAAATCACTTGCCTGAGGATACCAAGGGAGTAAACATCAGAGGTAGCCTTTGAACCTGGTGTTTTAAAACCACAGTCAATGCTCTTTGCATTATATTCACTGCCTTGGTACAAAGTGACTTCAATATAAAGGTGGACACAGGAAAAGATGGTTGAAAATATATTGGAAAATGTGATTTCAGGGTTGGTAGGTGGTGCAGTGAATAGAGCACATGCCCTGGAGTCAGGAGGACCTGAGTTCAAATCCAGCCTCAGACACTTACTAGCCATGTGACTTTGGTCAAGTCACTTAACCCCAACTGCCCTGTCTTCCCCCTCCAAAAAGCAAAAAGAAAGAGATAAAATGTGATTTCAATGAAGAAATGAAAGAGGTCTACTCACTCTTACAAAGGAAGGAAAGGAGTATTTGCTAAATGACTACTATGTGCCAGGAATTGTAAGGGGCACTCAGAGAGGACCAGCACTTCTCATGTGAGAACTTGCTGAGCCCTTTTCAAGGCTGCTCATCCACCTTTGGTGTCTACATGGCACTCAACTCTCACCTGTGGCTCTGAGAAATTCTAGCACGTAGAGTGTCTACCCCTATTAAAACTGTCTAGATCTAGACAGATGGGCTAAGTTGGATTGAGGGTAATCAACAGGATTTAAACCCATCAGTGAATTAAGGATGTGAAGACTTCCCCTCCTCTCATCCTAACCCTGCAGAATGGGCAGGTGAGAACAATTTGTTCCAGTGGCCAGGCAGGCAGCTGAAGCTGGTTGTGAAGCACTTAGAGCTTGTCAGACATCCCAGACACCAAGGTCACCCTTTGGGTCCCAAGCCATCACCAATTGTCTTGCCTTTTGTCTTACCTCTTGACTTGGATAACTCTGGAAGAGAATGAGGTGATCTTTGTGCAGCTCTGACTCACTTAAATCCAATTCACAAGTCAACATATCACCCCATGATGTCATTGGCCCTATTTGAAAATGAAGGAGGAACAACAACAGCTATTTGCCAGGTACCGTGGGAAGCTCATTAGAACTATTAACGCCTTTTATCCTCACACTAATCCCAGAAATTAAGTGCTATTATTATTCTCATTTTCTAGATGAGGGAAACTGAGGCAAACAGAGGGTAAGCAACTTAGCCAAGGTTACACAGCTAGTAATTTCTTTTTTTTTCTTTTTCTTTTTGGAGGGCAGTTGGGGTTAAGTGACTTGCCCAAGGTCACACGGCTAGTTTTTTGTGTTAAGTGTCTGAGGCCGGATTTGAACTCAGGTACTCCTGACTCCAGGTCCGGTGCTCTATTCACTGCGCCACCTAGCCACCCCCACAGCTAGTAATTTCTGAAAGTCTTTCTGACTTCAGGCTCATGGCTCCATCCACTGTGCCACCTACCTACCTCAGCTGACTTATCTTGGCAAGAAATTCTGAAAGGCTACACTGGTGGACTGCAAACCGTCATGAGTCCTACCAAATTAAATTACTCTTGGGAATAGGTTTGGAGTATGAGCTTGGCAAAAGGCCATATTTCTGTCATTCAAGGACCAGTCCATCAAGTTTAGAGATGCTTATTAAATGATTGGTTGCAGATGAATTTTTTAGCAAAAGTAACACCTGAAGGCTGCCTATCAAGTCAGAGAGAGAGAGACAGAGAGAAACAGACAGAGACAGAGAGAGACAGAGAGACAGAGAGAGAGAGAGAGAGAGAGAGAGAGAGAGAGAAAGAGAGAGACAGAGAGAGAGACAGAGAGAGACTGAGAGACAGAGAGAGACAGAGAGACAGAGAGAGAGAGACAGAGAGAGAGAGACAGACAGACAGACAGACAGAGAGAGAGACAGACAGACAGACAGACTTGATCTATCTGGAAAAAAGACCCACACTAATGATATCACACCTCCTTGAAGTAGGGGAGAGATTGATGGCTACCGTGCCTTGATACAAACTTGAATGTCACACCTACTGTACTTGGTGCTAAGGGTGATTCAACGTGCAGGTTAAAATAGTAGTGGAAAGAATATTGCACTTGGAGTCAGAGATTTGCTGATTAAATCCCAGCTCCTGCTTCATGCTACCTGTGGGACCTAGAGCAAATCATTTTACCATTCTTGGTCTTAGCATCCTCAACTGTAATATGAAGGGTTTGACAAGGGGAATTTTAATATCCTTACCAGTTGTAAATCTGTGATCTGCTAATACTATGGTCTCTGCTCATCATAAAGTGTTACAGGCATGCATGGATTTAGTTTTATGTATACTGAAAATAATTAGATATAATGCTTATTATTATATATGTTACTGTTATATATCTTATATATGTCTTAGTTATGCACAGGAAATAAGTGTTCACAAAATTTAAAAATTATTTTGTATGCAATTTGAAAAAATAAAATTTAGAATTCAGAAAAAATAAAATGTCATCATGTAAAAAAAAGAGAAGAAAGAAAGGGGAAAAAAGTGTTTTATAAATAGAATGCCCAAACTTATCTTTATATGAAGTATTCAGCAAAGCCTTGAAAATCCATTAGCTTTCCTTTTTTTTCCTTTTATATGCCAAAGAAATTCACCACTGGGTAGAATCGTGATAGGGTGGGGTACTGGGGGAGAGGGGCCAAAATCAAATTTACAGCTGAATAATTGGGGCCTGTCCAGTACAATCTTCTGCTGGCACTCCCGAATGTCAGCTCAATGATTCACATCCATCTTTTATCTCCAGAGAGGAGTCTTCTTGTCAGCAATAGCATTTCAAGCAGATACTACTCAGATATTGCTCATTTTTATAGAAAAGGATGAAATACGTAAGAGTTGTCTTGAGTGAAAGAGCTCAGATCAACTAGTACTTCACCATAACAGGAGCTAATTCAAAATAGACATTCATCATCTTTATCAGTTGGCCCAAGAGTATCTCAATGCCACAAAATCTGTTGGCAACAACAGGAGAGGGTGTGAGAACACCAAACCACAACAGCTGCTTCAGTAATCCTCAGATTATTCGCTAATGTTTTATGCCTGGTATATGGCAAGTATAATTCTACTTCCAATATCTCTTCAACTGAAATATGTTGCATTGGTTGTTAACGTGAGACGTGTAATCTACAGACTTTTGACAAGACATGCTTACCATGAGCTTCATTGTCTTCTGTTCCTCGGAAACATTTGTGCTAACTTTCCTCTTGTATATCTGCACAGCAGAATAATATTTGTTCTCATCCTATTCTCAAGAATAATTTAATTGGTTTTTTAAAGTCTTTCAGAGGGAAAAGCAATAATAATACAGGTAATCAAAGCATGAAACAAGGTTCAATTTCACTCCCATTCCCCAAGATTACTCCCAATGTAATGTATGCCAAGAGGGACTAATTCAATAGATAAACCCAACAACAGTGTTGTATATTAGAAACATTCAAAACAACATTAGTTTGCAAATCACTCCTGAGCCTTAATGAAATCCTTCCTACTAATGGAATGTAGAACTTAAGATGACTTCTTCCAAGAGTGTGATCTTGTCTATGCAGATTAAGATATTTCCCTAGTTAGTTGTCAGAGAGAATTCATTTATAATAAGTATTATAAAAAAAAAAAGCTGCAGCAGTCCCTCCTCTGAGAGGACTTTGTATGGATGCCTTAGCAGAGCTGAGCAGTTCAAAACCTATGCTGGTGCACTGGATTCATCATAAACAACAAAGAGAAAGACTTCCCAATACTTTCCAGCTCAAATTCAAAATATATTTTCATATCAAGTACCTTCCACTCTGTTAGTCCTTCAGGCTTTTCACTATTGAAGATTTAGGGATCATTTTTTTCTCTGACTGCTCATTGGGTCATTCATTGAGTTAGACCTGGAAAGAACCTCAGAGGCTGCCCAGTTCAATATCCTCACTTTGTAGAAGAGGCGTGTGGGACATTCAAGGAGGTCAAACACCTTTTCAGGGCTGCTCATTCACCTTTGGTGTCTACCTGGCACTCAACTCACATGTGTGGCTCCAAGAAACTATAGCATACACAGTGGCCATACCCTGTAAATCCTCTTGGGAGATGAGCTAAACTGGGTTAAGGATAACTAATGATCCATAGGTGAGTTAGAGGGACATCTACCCCAGGTATGTGAAGACTTCCACCCAGTGGAATGGGCAGATGAAAACAATTTGTCCCAACGGCCACGAAGGCCAGGCACTATAGAGCTCTGAGAGCCTGGCCAGGCATCAAAGACACCAAGTGCAGGCATCCGCTGTATCCTGGGTCATCACCAGTCCTCTTGATTTTAGTCTTGCCACTAGACCTGGATGACCATGGAAGAGAGAATGAGACTAATAGCTTTGTGCAACTGTGCCTCACTTAAATCCAGTTCCTGAACAAGTCAAGACATCATGATGTCATTGATCCTCTTCAAGAAACAATGGACGAACAACAATATATATGAGGGAACTGCTGTTCAGAACAGCTCAAGTAAGATCTGTCCACAGTCACACAGGTAGAAAATATTAGAGGTGGGATTTTCACCCCGGTTTTCTGACTCTAGGGTCAGTGTTCTTTCTTTTGTATCATACTTTGCTCTTCCTTGTCATATTTGAGAGTTATCAGAATAAATTAACAAAAATAGCTCTAATCAGTCACACAAATCAGTTTTCTCAAAGCTATATAGAGGCCTACCAGCTTTCTAGGATCCTATGGACCATTCTTTACTACTGCTTTGTAAAGAGCTGGCATCTGGAGAAAAGTTTAAAAAATACATCTTTTTTTCTTCTGTGTAGAAATGGGGAATTCTGAATGTGGAATTCTGCATATATTGTCAAATATAGTAGATATATTTATTTTTTATATTTTTACAAGGGATGGCCATCACTTGGTGGAGAAAGAGGGTAAGACTTAAAGGCTGTTCCAGAAATTTAGCCCAGGTTAAGCTTAAAAAAAAATTATCAATAAAAATCAGGAGGAAAAATAAAAGGAGAGTAAAGGCATTTATAAAAAATGAATTTTCTCTCTTAACGTGCATATATTTCCAGGTTAGGGCACTACCTGTACCAGAGAAAAGTCTCCTGGCAAATTTACAGCTGCTTCTGCTAAACCTGGGTAATGGATACACAAAACTATAGGATGTTTGAGAACCCACTACAATTCCAAAACCATTGGAAGAAATTATTTTCCTTTCTCCCTATAGAATAGTCTACTCAGTTCATAAGGTCATAGGAACCTTTTAAATAAACATTTTTTTCAGGAGATAGGCTAGGAAATGTTTTTTTTCCGTAAGAATTAAAATTAATTTTTAAAGCTTTGCTAGCAAGAGTACATAACATAGCTCTCTATGAGTGCAAATAATGAATTCCCTGAAGTGGTCACATTATTTGAATCCACACTGCATATTTCCAATGACCTGGACCCAGTTACCATATTTTACATAATTAGAGCTATGAAGAATGCCGTTTCAAATACATCCAGTCACTCAAAGGGAATCATTATTCGCACTAACTGGGACCTAATTGTAAAAATCGGTACAAACAAACAAACAAACAAAAAAAAAACGATCAAAACAACTGTGGAGGCCTCATTCTGGATTGTGTATTGTAACTATGGGAAGATCGCTCTAACAGTCCAAAATTAAGAAGACGGTTATATATGTATCAACTAAACTTGGCCAGTTTTATACAGTTTTATACTCTTTTCTCCTAATCAGAGTCATCAGGTCTAGCAAAAATAGTGATGGAAAGGGCTATTGTGAGAATGTAAGCTCCTTGAGACCAGGGACCATATCATTTCCCTTCTCAGAAAGTTTCGTTGACTCCCTAGTTCTTCTGGGATGAAATGTAAACTCCTCTGTTTGGTCCAAGTCATAGTTACAGTTTATAATATGGCTTTATAATCTGGCTCCAACTTATTTTTCCAGGATTTTTTTGTAGTACTCCCTTTCATATACTCTTTGCACCAACTCAATTTGGCTGATTTTGAAGTTTCTGGTCCTCCAGGGTATGCTAGTAAATGCTTAAAAACCAGTTCACTGAAAAATAAAAAAAGGAAATCCAACACATTTCTACATTTAATCCGAATTATTCATATTTTCTTCATCACCGTGTTAAGTATAGACAGTTAACAAAACAAATAAATCAAGTCCCAATTTATAGTAGTTATTGAATTGCAAGGTATAAATATGCTGAAATTTAATAATCAGCTCTTGCAGTCTAATTCAAGGTGGCTACAGCACAGCCCTGTCTGTATACAACATTATATCTCTATCATTGGAATGTTCTTCCTTTACTTTGTCTTTTGCAATAATTCCTAATTCTCTTCAAGGCTCAATTCTTGATCTTCCCATTTTAGATTTCTGTTGCCCCCATCCCCACCCCTGGCAAAATTATATGTGTGTGTGTATACATATATATATATACACACACATATACATATACATATATACATACATATATATAACTTTGCATATATTTTTATTGATTGAGCTATCTGTGTTTTGCTTGCCCCTAGAGGAATATAAACTCTTTAAGGGTAAAGAATTTGAATTTTTTGTCTTTGTGTCTCTAGTGCACAGTAGACATTTAAATGAAGAGGAATTAAGATGATGGTGAAAGAGAAAGTATAAAAGCTGACTTGAAGCTTAATATTAAAAAAAATCTGAGATCTTGAGTAGTCTCATTACTTCCTAGTAAATAAAGAGAGAAGAAATGGAAGCAGTATCAGATTTTATATCTGTGGGCTCAAAGATCATTGCAAATGATGATTGTAGTCATTAAATTACCTTGGAAGGTGAGTTATGTCAAATCTAGACAACATACTAAAGAGCAGAGACATCACTTTGTTGACAAAAGTCTATATATTCAAAGCCAGGAGGGGGAACCTGAGGCTTGGCTTCAAGGTCACATGTGGCCTTCTAGGTCTTCAAGTGTGGCCCTTTGACAGAATCCAAACTTCTCAGTCAAAACGATGTTTTTTTTTCCAGTTTTTCCAGTAGCAATGTATGGCTGTGAGAGTTGAATTTTAAAGAAAGCTGAGCACCACTAAGTCAGAGCTTTTGAATCATAGTGCAGAAGAATCCTTTTGAGAGTACCTTGGACAGCACAGAGGCCAAATTACTCAACACTTAAAGAAATTAATTCAGGCTGATCCTGGAGGGTCAAATACTGAAGCTGAAGTTTAAATACTTTGGCCACATAATGAGAAGATGGGACTCATTGGAAAAGACCCTGATGTTGGGAAAGATTGAAGGCAAAAGGAAAAGTGGATGCTGGAGAATGAGATGGAAAGATGGTATCATGGAAACAATGAACATGAACATGGGCAGACTTTGAGAGACAGTGGAGGAGAGAAGGGCCCAGTGTGCTGTTGTCCATGGGGTCATGATGAATCTCTCACAACTGAATGGCTGAACAGCAAAGTGTTTAACAAATGTGTCAACCTCAATTGGCTGGTTTTCATTTCATCTGTGTACTCAGCATCTAGCACAGCATTTAGCAGACAGTACATGATTAATAATTGCTTGTTGAAGCAAATGGAAAATGTTTTGATAATTTAAAACATTATGTAAATGTGTTATATTCTTATTACTACACAGGAATGAAGAGATTAGATTCTACTTCTGATTCCACACTATTAGCTGCATAGGCAAGTTCTTTGTCTATAGGACTCAGTTTCACTATCTACAAAACAAAGTCATTGACCTATATAATTTTGGATGACCTTTTTATTTTAGTTCTATGGATCTATGATTCTAATTCATACCACACTCTTTTGAGCAGTTATATTAAAATATAGTATCCCATATTCCACGAGAAATGCATGCTAATTATTATTCCTTATGATGGCAGGTAGATTATTATAAGCCTTCAGATGTGTATCTAGGAATTTTTTTAAAGGAGGGTATCTTTTTATAAGAGGGTATAAGATAACATGCCTTGGATCCCAGAGCTTGCCACAGAGAACTCTTGAGGATTCCATATCTTCCATCCTAGCAGAAATAATAAGGAATAATGACTAGAGTGTTGGATTTGGAATCAGGAAGATTTAGATTCAAATTTCACCTCTGACACTTACTAGCTGTGGGACCATGGGCACTGTGGGGACTCTCTATGGGACTCTCAGTTCTCTCATTTGTAAAATGAGGGAGTTGCTCAATTGCTTCTGAAGTCCCTTTGAGCTCTAAATATATGATCCTAAAATCCATTAGTGAAACATTACTAGGACAGAATAATCATGTTGATATCATGATGCATTCTATTCCCAAAGCACCTGAAATCTTATGTTACCATTTTAAGTCAGTCTGGTAGTTTATTTCAATAGTGCCTTGGTTGCTGAGACAGGGGGCATGCTTTGCATATTCCTAAATAGTGCTGAAGTGATAGATGATCATCTTGTCCTTACTGATGGATTTCATATTCATGAACTTGTTAATTAAATGGTCAAATAGGAAATTTTCAAAGCCCTATCAATCTACATGGTCATATACACTAAGCTGCCATCTTCAGTGATGAGGATGAGTTAGTGAATTAAACACGTCCAATGGCAAAGTACGACCAAGTTTCTTTTTCTTTTATCTTTTTTCTTTTTTTCTTTTATTTGCTTTTTTGGAGGAGGGAATGCAGGACATTTGGGGTTAAGTGACTTGCCCAAGGTCACACACCTAGTAAGTGTTTAAGTGTCTGAATCCGGATTTGAACTCAGGTCCTCCTCACTCCAGAGCCAATGTGCCACCTAGCCACCACACCCCCAAGTTTCTTTTCACAACAGAGAGAGCAAGAGAGCTCATGATTCAGAGTACATGAAGAGCAAGGATGGTACTGGAATGTTTGATATTTTGACATTAGGAATCATTAAATTAGCCAAGTACTCTAAGCACAGAACTTCTAGCAGTTTTCCTCAGAGATGTTTTTTCAGTTTCCTTTATCTTTGGTAAAGCCATAAAGAACACTTCCTCCATAGAAAAAATTTTGGTTGCCTTTTCTGTTTCATTGGGGGTTTTGGCCTGCTGTAAAGCCGATCATAAGCAGCTCTCCTGAGGACTACCGCTGTGAATAACTTTAAGGGTCTAATCACATAGTATAGTGAACTCTCTATTTAGCAATAAACTAAAGCAAACATTCAAGAAAATAAAGCACAATATTCACAAAAATAAACATAACTTATTACTAAGCCTTAAACAAAGCATATCTTTCAGTAAATCACAATCTCCTCAAATTAATATAGAGTACCCAAGTAAAGTCTTCTTTCACCTTAACTCCAGGCTGACTTCCAATCATCCTTAAGCCAGTCATCCTTAAGAGGTAGCAGAAAGTACAAATACCATCCACCCCTATATCACACTAAGTTACAGTCTCATCAATCAACACAGAGTACCCAAGTAAAGTCCTCTTTCATCTTAAGTCAAGGCTGACTTCCACACACCATGGTTCCTCTTCCATAGCCTGACCATATACCTCTTGCCTGTATTCACAGGTAGGCAACTCTCCCAGCTCTTACCTGGACTCACATGACTCTTGCCTGCAATCACATGTAGGCAGCTCTATGATCCGGTTCTATATCTCAGCTTACTTCTCCACTACAAGCTCTTTGAAATTTCTGTTTCTAGGAAGACACAGTTTAACAGAGCTACAACAATATTTACACACATTAAGCTTAATAGAGCTACTACAATATTCTATTCACACACGTTGCCAATTCACACACTATCATTTCAATTCATTTTCTGTCTGACAAAGTAATACAAACCAACAGACAAAGTTTCTGTCTGAGAAACTTTGTCTGAGAAACAAATCAACAGTAAAGTCCCAGGACTTCTCTAAGCAGCAGTAAAGTCCTCTTTCAACAAATGAATGCTTTATTCCGACGAAGTAACATCAATACAGACAGAACAGACATACAGAGTGCCAACCCCACAAGCATTCTCCCTCTCCATTCTGTGCAATCCCAGCTTGTGCTTGAGCTTTTATCTGTTCTGCTCCTTCCTGTTCCACCCTTTCAGCAAGCTCCTCCCACTGTGGGCTCCATGTGATGGTGTTAGACCTATTAGGGGCAGGGAAGGTCTCCAAACTCCCTTAGATGTATTAAGGGCAACACAGTGTATACTGTTTCTAACAAAGTCTTGACACACTCAGAGGTGAGGCTCAAAGCCACTTGAATAGCTGAAACAAGTGGCAAAGTACTACTTTGCTCACCATTACACCTGCCTGCATCATTCAGCAAAGGGAGATGAACATCTTCATGACTAGTTTCAATCTGTATAATGAAATCAGTAATCAATAATATTGATTATTGAAAATATTATTGATTATCAATTGAAATTATTGATTGAAAACCAAGTTGTTGGAAGTCACTGTTGCAATTTCCCAATACACTGACCTATGCCAGTGAAGGCTGTATAACCTAGTATAGTACCATTACTCTGGCCATTAGCAACAATCTCACTTTTCTCCAGTGGGAAAATACACCTACATGAATAGGTTGTACTAAGGTCAATGGCAACTGCAATGGTGGGGACTCTGGGTCACTACTGACTATCTTGGAAAAGCAAGTGCTGCTGTTATATAGAGTGCTTTTTGCGTGCCTTATTAATAAATCAGCTAATTCAGCTATCATTTATTAGTCGCTTACTGTGTACAGTATTCTGCACTAGAAAATTGGAAGAAAATGCAGTTTAGATGTGACAGAGTCATTGTCCTTATGGAGCTTAATAATTAAATAAAAGGACAAGATTTATATATGTATATGTTTTCTTCCCTGAAAGAATTTAACCTCCCAGAATGCAGGGGCTTTCATTTTTATCTACAAGATCAGAGCCTAACACTTTTAACTTCTATATGTCATAGATAAAAATTCACTTATTATTAAGTGTCCCTGGCATGTAGCAGGTCCTTAATAAATGCCCATTAATTAATGGCAGTGCATATAGCGCTGCACTTGAAGCAAGGATGACTTGAGTTTGAATACTGCCTCAGATTCAGATCAGTTGTGTGACCTTCAACAAGTCACATTAGTCCTCTGAGTCTCTGTTTTCTCATCTGTCAAATGTGAATAAAAACAGCCTCTATCTCATGGGGTTGTTATGACAATTAAAAGAGGTAAGGAGCTTTACAAACTTTAAAGCACTATGGAAATGCTAAATGCTTGCTATTAGTGGGCAGAGTCAAGATGGTGGCATAGAAGCAGCTCCCCCAATAACCACCTCAAATATCTATAAAATGTGACTCTAAACAAACTTTAGAGCTACAGAACCCACAAAGTAACAGAGAAACAAAGCTCCTACTTAAGGCAGCCTGACTGGCAGATAGGAAGGGTCCATCACAGTGATGCTAGGAGCTGAGCCCAGTCCCTAAGAGCGCACGGTTGTAGCTCCAGGGGTGGCCCTGACCAGCAACTTCAGTGGACTTTGGGAGAGTGGATCACCAGGAACAGTGACAGTTTCCAGAAATATCAACCCATAAATGCCAAAGAAGAAGTGAGAGGTCAGTGTAGAGATCAGTTGGAACTGGGGGGCGGGGGGCGAGAATGGAGGAGTGGGTCTGGCAACCTCCCCAGGAGCTAGAAGTGGTGGAGGTGTAGTGGCCCTGCTGCTCTCTCCATGTAGCTGCTTCAGAGCTCCTGGCTTGCAGATGGTAGGGGGGCCAAGTGAACCTTCAGAAGGTAATAGCTCTTGCTTTAACCTGCCTGGATTGGGATTGTGGTCTTAGTTGGTGGTCCTGAGCTGTGTGACCAGTTAGCCAGAGTGCATGGGGGTGGTAGAGACAGCACCCTCCTAATAGATCCAGCAGCTGCAAACACCCTAGTGATTTGGGACAAAGCTCTCTTCTCTGGAAGCAGAGTTTTACTGTGGCAAAAAGCTTAAAAGTCAAGTAATTGAGTGGCAACATGAGCAAGCAAAGGAAGCAAAGCAAGCACAGCAATCCAACTTTAGATTCCCTTTTTGGGCAGAAAAAGGATCAAAACATGGAATGGGAGGAAGACAACACAGTTTAAACTCCCACACCAAAAGCTTCCAAGAAAAACATTCACTGGTTACAGGCCATGGAGGAGCTTAAAAAGGATTTTGAAAATCAACTAAGAGAAGTGGAGGAAAAATTGGGAAGAGAAATGAGAATGATGCAAGAAAATCATGAAAAGAGAGTCAACAACCTGACTGAGGAAAATAACACCTTAAAAATAGATTAACTCAAATGGCAAAAGAGGCCCAAAGAGACAACCACAAGAAGAATGCTTTAAAAAGACAAATTTGCCAGATGGAAAAAGAATTTCAAAAGCTCACCGAAGAGAATGATTCCTTCAGAATTAGAGTGGAGTGAATGGAAGAAAATGACTTTATGAGAAATCAAGATACTATTAAACAGATCCAAACAAATGAAAAAATAGAAGGCAATGTGAAATATCTCATTGGAAAAAAACCACTGACCTGGAAAATAGATCCAGGAGAAATCATTTAAAAATTATTGGACTACTGAAAAAGCCATAATCAAAAAAGGAACCTAGAAATTATTTGTCAAGAAATTAGAAGCAGAGGGCAAAATAGAAAATGAAAGAATTCACCAATTACCTCTTGAAAAAGATCCCCAAAAGAAAACTCCTAGGAATATTATAGTCAGGTCCTGGAGTTCCCAGATCAAGGAGAAAATATTACAAGCAGCCAAGAAGAAACAATGTGAATATTGTGGAAACACAATCAGGATAACCCAGGATCTATCAGCTTCTATATTAAGAGATCGAAGGACTTGGAATATTATATTCTGGAGGTCAAAGGAGCTAGGATTGAAACCAAGAATCACCTACCCAGCAAAACTTAGTATAAGGTTTCAGGGGAAAAACATGGTCATTCAATGAGGTGGGGGACTTTAAAGCATTCTTGATGAAAAAACCAGAGTTGAATAGAAAATTTTACATTAAAATACAAGAAGCAAGAGAAGCATGAGAAGATAAACAGGGAAACAAGATCATAAGGAACTTATTAAAGTTGAACTATTTACATTCCTACATGGAAAAATGATCATTGTAACTTATGAAACTTTTCTCAGTATGAGGATAATTGAAGGGAATATAAATGTGTATATATATATATATGCATATATACGTATATAGTCTATATAAGAGGGTATATGTGCATTTGAATATATATATATGAGTGTGTCATATATGTGTACAGGTATACATAGACAGAGGGCACAGGATCAATTGAATAGGAAAGGATGATATTTAAAGGTGATACTGAGAGGTGAGAGAGGAATAGTATGAGAGGAGATGGGGAGAGACAGAATGGTGTAAATTATCTCATAAAAGAGGCAAGGGAAAACTGTTACAATGGAGAGGAAGAATAGGAAGGCAAAATGGAATGGGTCAACCTTACTCTCACTGAATTTGACTCAGGGAGGGAATGACATACACACTAAATTGAGTATCTTGCCCTACAGGAGACCAGGGGGAAAGGGGATAAGAGATGGGATTATGGAGGGGAGGGCAGGTTCAGGGGGAGGATAGTTAGAAGCACACACTTTTGAAAAGGGACAGGGTCAAAGTAGAGAATAGAAAAAGGAGGGAGGGATGGAATAGGATGGAGGGAAATATAGTCAGTCTTTCACAATATGTCCACTATGGAAATGTTTTGCATAACTACACATGTACAACCTATATTGAATTGCTTATCTTCTCAGTAAGGGTGGGTGATGAGGGAGGAAGGGAAAGAGTCTGGAATTCAAAGTTTTAAAATAAAATGTTTAAAAATCATTATTATTACTATTATTATTATTTTTTACATGCAACTGGGAAATAAGATATACAGGCATTGGGGTAGAGAGATCCATCTTGCTCTACCCAAAAGTCAGAGTGGGAATGAGGGAGAATATAGGAGAGAGCAGATTGGGGGAGGGGGTATACAGTGGGATTGCTGTTTTGGGATTGGGGTAGGGGAAAGATGGGGAGAAAATTTTGTGGAAACAAAATCTTGTGGAAACAAATTATGTAAACTAAAAATAAGCAAAATTTAATTTAAAAAAGAAAAATAAACTTGTTCTGGAGAAGCAGAAGCAAAAAATAAAATAAAAAGTGAAAAATAAAAAAAACAAAAAAAACTTGCTATTATAAGATACAATCATGAAACTATAACATACAGTATTTTATGAGAAATGCATTCAGGAATTTTCAAATAAAGTAATATGTTAAGTCCAGACAGAAGGCTATTATCAATTTTGAGGATCAGAGTGGATTACTTTGAGGAGGTAACATTTGAGTTGGGCCTTGAGTCAATTAATTTAACTGGCAAAGAGAGGAAGGGTATATATTTCAGGCACAGAGGCAGGAGAGGACAGGCTATGTTCAGGTCAAAGAGTGCTGGCTAGTTTGACTGAACTTAAAAAAGGGCATGAAGATGAGTGATATAAGAAAAGACTGGAGGGGTGGCTAGATGGCACAGTGAATAGAGCACCAGCCTGGAGTCAGGAGGACCTGACTAGCCTTGTGACCTCACTTAACCCCAATTGCCCTTCCCTCCCCTCTCCAAAAAAAAAAGCAAAACAAAACAAAACAAAGACTGGAAAAAGACTAGCACCAGAATAGAGAGGGTTCTGAATGCAAAACAAGACAATATGAATTCTGTCTGGGAGGCAAAAGGGAACTAGGAAAGATTTGACAAGAGAAATGAAATGACTAGATCTATGCATTAAATAATATATATTATTCTGGTAGTCTTTTGAAGGGTATATTTTCAAATTTCCACAGACTGGAAAACCTTTTAGGAAGAAGGAATGAGGGCTTGTAACTGCAATGAAAATAAGGAGTGAATAGAGACATAGAGTTTTTATCCTTTTACCATCTGTATGTCATAGATAATAAAACTCCATTTGTCATTGATGAATTTCAGGGCCATTGATCAAAGACACATAACTAAAATGTGGGAAGAGAAATATTTCAGCAAGTGATTTAATCTGAGTGTAGTATTACTTGACTCTGAGATTTGGATCTGCCAATAACATTCTATCCCATTTCTAGATCATTTGAATGGAAGTCCCTTTCAAGCTCCACTTAAGTGATTTGAGTAAATCACAGGACATAACTTTCTGGGTAGTAAGAATATTAGATATGGCGTCAGAGGACCTGGGTTCATTTAGTCAGTCAGTCAGTCAGTCAGTCAATAAGCACTATGTGTCAGGCACTGTGCTATGCTCCAGGGAGTCAAAAAAAGGCAAAGACATGATCCCTACTCTTGGGAAACATATTCTAAAGGCGGAAACGATTTGCATAAAATTATACATGAAACATATGCATACGTATATGCATATACACTATACATATACAGTGCAAGCAGCAATCATCAAAGTTCTTGGTAATGGTTAAAAATAGAGGGATGAATCAATGCAACAGATTATGCACAAAACATATAGAAACAAATGAATATGGTAGCATTGTTTGATAAATTCAGACCCCAACCATTGGATTAAGGACTTACTGACTAAAACTTTTGAGAAACCTGGAAAACAATCTGACAGAATTTAGGTATAAACTAATATTTCATACTATATACCAAGATAAGCTCCAAATGGACGCACATCCTAGGTACTAAAGGTTGCATCATAAGCAAACAAGAAAAGCGGGGAAGGAAATACCTTTGATGATGATGAACAGGGAAAGCTCTCGTAATCAAAGAAGGGATAGAGAGGACCACAGAAATTTAAATGGACAATTTTGATTACATAGTACTAAAACATTTTTAGACCAACCCAATATACTAAGAACTATGAGTGAGACCATAAATTGGAAAAAAAAAACCCCAACAACTTTGTAGCAAGATGTATAGGAACTGATTCAAACGTAACAGAACAAGAGATGGTCATACCCTTGGTCTTACCATCAACCACTAATGTTCTACTTTCATGTTCATGAATTCTGAAATTCCCTTATCTGATTATAATAATTAACCCCTTCCTCCACTTTGCAGCCCCAAGCCCTGTTCTTCATCATTTATGACCTTTATGACCCTCAATCCCTTGACCCATCTATTCTTTTCTTTTCCCAGCTTATTGATTTATTTTTAGTTTTCAACATTCATCGGGGCGGCTAGGTGGCGCAGTGGGGTGTCTAGGTGGCGCAGTGGGGCAGCTAGGTGGCGCAGTGAATAGAGCACCGGCCCTGGAGTCAGGAGAACCTGAGTTCAAATTCGGCCTCAGACACTTAACACAAAAACTAGCCGTGTGACCTTGGGCGAGTCACTTAACCCCAACTGCCCTCCAAAAAGCAAAAAAAAAAAAAAAAAGTTTTCAACATTCATTTCCACAAGATTTTGAGTTACAAATTTTTCTCCCCATCTTTCCCCTGCCCCCACCCCAAAATAGCTAGCCTGCTGAATACCCCTTTCCCCAATCTGTTCTCTCTTATATCTTCCCCTGTCCCTCTCCCCCACAACTTTCTAGTAAGGCAAGATGGATTTCTATACCCCAGTGCCTGTATATCTCATTTCCCAGTTGCATGTAAAAAAAACCAATTTTTTAATACACATTTTTTTTAAACTTTGAGTTCCAGATTTTTTTCCCCTTCTTCCCTCCTCACCCACAACCACTGGGAAGATAAGCAATTCAATATAAGTTGTACATGTGTAGTAACACAAAACATTACCATAGTAGGTTGTATTTTGAAAGATTAATTGTGTTTCCCTCCATCCTTTCCCTCCCCTCCCTTATTCTGTTTTCTCCTTTGACCCTGTCCCTTTTCCCCTGACCCTGACCCTCTCTCCCAATATGCCTTCCCTTCTATCATCCCCCCTCTTATCCCCTTTCCCCCTATTTCTCTGTAAGGTAAAATACCCAATTGAGTATGTATGTTATTTCCTCCTTACGCCAAATTTGATGACAGTAAAATTGTCCCATTCCCTTTTACCTTCCTGCTCTTCCCCTCCATTGTAACAGTTTTCTCTTGCCTCTTTTATATGAGATAATTTACCCTAATCTATCCCTACTTTTCTCCTTCTCCCAATATATTCCTCTCTCACCTCTTAATTTTATTTTTTAGATACTATCCCTTCATAATCAACTCATCCTGTGCCTTCTGTCTATGAATACATGAACATACAAATGCCCCCATTCACATATATATTTATACACCCCTACATCCTCCTATACATACATATACATACATATATATGTATGTATACATATATATTCCCTTCAACTGTCTTCATACTGAGAAAAGTCTTATGAGTTACGATGACCTTTTTTCCATGTGGGAATGTAAATAGTTCAACTTTAATAGACTCATCTATTCTTTCTGAAGACATAGCCCTGCACGGATTACACTCTCATGCTTTCATCATCTTGAAAACCAGTTCAGTTCGACTCTGTCTTCATTTGAGCCCTTTGCCCTCTTATCCCATCATTAATCTTTCTCTGCCAGTTCTCAGTCTTGGATTACAGCCTCCACTGCCTTCACTCTTATTCATGTGAAAAAATCATGATACCTATGCTGACTGAGTATGCTACAAATTTGTATTACATAGTATCTCACCTGGACCTCACTGCAGCCAGGTAATCTTTTTTCACACCTACCTATTTTTGATTCACTATTCCAATAGCCATGGCAGCTTTTTAAACCTTTTTCTCCCTCCTCAAACTTTCTAGGGCTTCCTTCCCACCCATCTCAACTGAAAACCATTCTTTATATTTCACTGAAAAAATTGCACCTATGTCCCAAGAACCATCTCTTCTCCCCTTCCTCCTAATCTCACATTATTCAGATGCTTTCTGCTTTCTCTCTTTTATCCCTGTGTCAGTCACGTGAAGAGGTAGCTCTTTTCCTTATCCAGGCAAACCCCTCTACATATACATCTTCTCTGTTAGATTGCCCCAACTCTTATTTCCAATTTCTTTCTTACTTTCAGTTTCTCCCTATCTATTGTCTGCTTGCTTGCTCTCTACAAATATTCCCATACATCCCTCATCCTCAAAAAGTCCTCATTTGAACCATATGTCCCATTAGCTATTGTCCTAGAATTGTCCCCGTTTTATTGCTAACATCCTTGAGAAAACTCTAAAAACCAGTGCCTCATTCTCCTTTCTTTTTTCACTTCTCTAACCTCTCTTTGGACTAGCTTCCAACCTTATCATTGAACTAAAACTGATCTCTCCAAAGTCACCAAATGCATTCTTAATTATCAAATCTAATGGCTTTTGCTTCATCCTTTGAAACTGACAATCACCTTCTTCTTTTTAATAATCTCTTCTCTCTAGGTTTTAGTAACACTGCTTTCATCTGGTTCACCTCCTATATGTCTAGTCACTCCATCTAAGTTTCCTTTGTTGATTCTTCATCCAAATCATGTTCACTAACTATGGGTGTACCCCAAGGCTCTGTCCTGAATTCTCTTCCCATCTCTTTCTATGCTATTTTATTTGGTGATTTCATTTGCCCTAACTTTTCAACTACTATTGAGGGCACACTCTCCTCCAAGTCACAATTTACATGTTATTCTTTCCTTTTTTTTAGCATTTTATTTTTCCACAATTACATGTAAAAACAATCTCCAACATTTTTTTTTAATTTTGAGTTCCAAATTCTCTTCCTTTCTCCTTCTCCACACACCCTCCCTCCCCGCATTGAGAAAGCATACAATTCAATGTAGGCTATATACATCTAGTCTTATTAAACATATCCATAATACTCATGTTGTGAAAGAAAACAGGCACAAAAAACTCAAGAAAAATAATGAAAATTATTAAAAAGCATTTGTCAATCTGTATTCAGACTCTATCAGTTCTTTCTCTGGGGATGGATAACATTTTTCATCATAAACCTTTCAGAGTTATCTTGGGTCATTGTATGGATGAGAACAGCTAAGTCATTCACAGCTGATCATCTTACAATATTGTTACTTTGTATGCAGTGCCTTTCACTTTGCATCAGTCCTGGAAGTCTTTCCAGGTTTTTCTGAGAGCATCCTGCTCATCATTTCTTATAGTACAATAATATCCATCACAATCACATACCATAACTAGCTCAGTCATTCCCCAATTGATGGGCATTCTGTCCATTTCTAATTCTTTGCCCCTCAGAAAAGAGCTGCTGAAATACTTTTGTACATATAGGTCCTTTTCCTTTCTGTTTTTTAAAAATGTGTTTTGGGATACAGACCTAGTAGTGGCATTGCTAAGTCAAAAGGTATACGTGGTTTTATAGCCCTTTGGGCATTGTTCCAAATTGCTCTACAGAATGGTTGAATCAGCTCACAACTCCACCAACAATGCATTAATGTCTTATTTTCCCCATATCTTCTCTAACATTTGTCATTTACTTTTTCTTTCCTATTAGGCAATCTAATAGGTATGAAGTAGTACCTCAAAATTGTTCCAATTTGTGTCTCTCCAATCAATAGTAAGTTAGAGTATTTTTTCACATGGCTATAGATAGCTTTGATTATTTCATCTGAAAACTGATCATGTCTTTTGTTCTCTTATCAATTGGGGAAATAGCACTTATTTTTATAAATTTTACTCAGTTCTTTATATGTTTGAGAAATGAAACCTTTATTGGAGAAACTTGCTTCAATTTTTTTTTCACAGTTACTATCACTAACTGTATTTCCCTTCATTCTCCCCATCCCCCATTTATTCTATTCTCTCTCTCATTTCACATCCCTCCCCAAAAGTGTTTTACTTCTGACTACCCCCTTCCCCCATTTGCCTTCCATTCTATCACCCCTCTTTTCTCTTATCCCCTTCCCCTCCTATCTTCCTGTGGGGTTCTATGCATTATTCTGAACTTTTCACTCTCTCTTACCTCACATATCCAATTAGTTGCCAAGTCCTGTTGTTTCTACTTTTATACTATCTCTTGTATATATCCTGTTCTCTCCTCTGTCACTACCAGTACTGTGATCCATGCCCTCATTGCCTCTTTCCTGGACTCCTACAATAGCCTTCTGGTTGAAAATCTCGCCTCAAATACTACTCAAGTGCCCACTCCAGTCTCAACTAAGGCTACAAATTGATTTTATTAAAGCACGGATCTGACTATGTCACCCCACTCTTCTACCACCTACTCAATAAACTCCTCTGGTTTCCTCTAGGATCAAATTTTAAATCATCTGTTTGGCTTTGAAAGCCCTTTATAAACTGACTATTTTCTGCGTCTCTTTCTTTCTTACACCTGACTTCCCTCTAAGCATTCTGCCACCCAGTGCCTTCTTGTTCCTCATACAAAAGGCATTCCATCTACCATGCATTTTCTCTTGACAGTTCTCCAGCTCAGACTTCTCTCCTTCCTCATCTCTGCCTATCAGCTTCCAAGGCTTCCTTCAAGGCTCAGTTAAAACCTTTTCTGATGTCCCTTAATGCTGTCTCTTCATGATTACCTCCGATTTATTTTGGAGATTTATCTCCATACTAGCTATCTTTGTTTTTTATATAGCTGTTTGCATATTATCTCAAACATTAGACTATCAACTTTTTCAGAGCATAGACTTTTGTCTTCCTTGTGTTCACAGCCCTTAGAATAGTACCTGACAAATACTAGGTACTTAATACATGATTTTTAAAATTTGACTTATCTTGATGAATTAAGAAGCTATTGAAATAGTCCAAGTGAGAAATGATAAAGATGTGTACTAGGGTGGTACCAGTGTGAAAAGAGAGAAGGAAATGTATATGAGAGATGTTTTAAGTGGAGAAATGGGATTTAACCACTGATTGAGCTGAGCAAACTACTGAGTGAGTAAACTGAGTGCCTGGGAGGATGATTGTGCCCTCAATAAGAAGAAGAAGGTAGCAAAGAAGGGTGGGTTTGATGCCTCCGGAACATTCAAGTTCTGAGAGTCAAAAGGCATTTAGGGATGTGGATCTAGAGCTTAAGAGAGATTAGAGCTGGAGATATATACATTTGCTTGTATATACACGTATGTGTATTAAATTTATATTTATTTATATGTATAGATTTGGGGATGACAAATATAGAGAATAATAGTTGAGCCCATGTATTCTGATGAGATTTCCAATAAGATATTATAGAGGAGAAAAGGTTCAAATCTCACTTCTGCCATTTACTGCCTATGTGCTTCTGAGCAAGTCACTTAATCTCAGTCTCAGTTTTATTAATGGCCAAATAAAGAAGTGGGGCAAGATGATCTTTAAGGTCCCTTCCAGTTGGAAAGTTTTAGGATATGCTGCAGTCTAGGCTCAGCAATGGATTCCTCCAGCTCTTTCCCCCTCAGTTTAGTGCTTATGGAGAAATGATAGTAGTAGTCCTGAGTCAAGTAACCTGATGGAGACTGACAAATATAAATTGAACTAATGTTACCTAAGAATTCAATGTGTGGTGATCCAACATGGAGAATATGATAATAGCACATATTTCTATAGCATTTTAGGATTTACAAAGTGATTTTCCACAACAAACCTTCAAGTTAGTAGTAAAAGTATTATGATGTGCATTTTGCAGATTTAGGGACTGAGGTTCAGGGAGATTAAATTGCTTGCCTGGAGTTTTATAACTAGGTTCATTTCCTGAGGTCATAGTCCCCTTCTAGAATGAAACACAACAACAACAACAACTAGTGTCATAGTGTCATTGATTTAGAACTGGAAGTGACCTTAAAAATGTTACCTAGTCCAAATGCCCTACTTTCTAAATGAGAAAATGAAAGCCCAGAGAGGTTGGGTGACTTGTTTACTATGACACAGGAAGTAAGAAAGAAATTGTTATGTAATTTGCACAAGACCACACAAGCGGCAATTGGCCAAACTAGGTCCAATCCAGATCTTCTGACTCCTAATTCAGGACTCTTTCCATGCTTCCCCTAGCCAGCAAATCTCAGAGCCTGGATATAAACACAAGTGATATAAGTGGACAGAAGAACACTTGGGATACAAGTAGACAGAAGCCTGGATTTGAAACCATTAGGATTCAAATCCTGGTTTTGCTTATTTAGCTACCAGATCATGTTAGTTCCCTCATCCTTAGTCCCTCCACCTATAAAATACGTGGGTTGGAGTAAGTGCTTTTTGAGGTCCCTTCCAGTTCTTTATTCATGATTAACCATGATTGACTCCAAGTCCATCATTTTCTACTATACTGTAACTGCTTCTAACCATGTTAGAAGTATGGTTGTCAACAAATCAGAACCAAAAAAATGCCATGAAGACACTGGAGCACAATGAAAACCCAAGTTAGCCTTTGCCTTTCAGTAAATAGAACAGTAATGAAGGAGTGAACCAATTGGGACAAACAAGTCCAGCAACTGAAAAGAGAAACTTGCAAATGTTGGTAGAGTCTGTCTGTTGGGAGCACCTGTTATTACCCAGAATTCAGAGCAAGATGGTGAATTAGCTATGTTTGCCTTTGGTGCCCTCAATCAGCCATTTAATACCCTCTTTTTCTCCCTCAGGAGGGCTGCCTGAAGCTGTTCAACTTCCTGTCCCAGCACCACCTGCTTTAAGTACTCTGCATCCTCATTCTCTTCCTTCACATCTTTCCTAAGCAGGAAAGCACCTTGGAGATCATGTATTGGCTGACCAAGAGAACAGAAGTGATTTGCTCAATAAGGAAACTGATCATTGGTCAGGCAGCCAGTCAACATTGTTTTGGTGCTTACCAAGTGCCAGGTACTATGTTGAAACCCAGGTTTTCCTCACTCTGAGGTCAGTTTTCTACTCATTATGCCATTTTTCCTCTTAACAATATTCTAACAGGGATTGATGCTCTAAACTAAAGGGATTAAGCTGCAATGGTTAAAAAAAATTCAGGCTGTCGTCAACAGAGGAGCATGGATTCTTTTAGGCATTTAGATGCCTTTTTGTTGCCTCTGAAAGGATGCCACATGGGTGACTACTTATTCTCCAAATTCTCTTTCATTTCTAAATCCTAGCATCCTACTCCATATAGATATAAAAGTGGCTCTTAAATGGATGCCAATGATCTGGTTCTTAACAGACTGGTGCCTGTGGGTCAGACTGCAGATTAAAGTTCTCTGCCATATGCATTTGTACAAATCAGAAACCACGTAGTAAAAATGGTGTCTTCCCATACACAGGAAGGCAGAAGGACATTATTGATTTCTCTCTGCTTTGTTGAAAGAAAAACAATGTTGCCCATATTTACAGTTTGCTGGCCAGAAATCCATTTGCCATGGATGGACCTTTTCCTTCTCGCTTGGCCCCAAAGCCCTCCCAGTTCAAACTGAATCAATAAATCGTCAAGGGGAGGCAAAGAATAAACACAGAAAGATCAGTAGATCAAGTTCATTCCCAAGCACTTTGTACTTTCTCTTATTGGTGTTAAGAATAAATTTCAGTCAGAACCAAGTTGAAACAAAACAACATTCCCCCTCCCCCCTGCCAAAAAAAAAAACCCAACCCAACAACCTGTCATTCTTTACAGAATAAAACCATGTTGTTTCCTTAGGAGATGTGGCTATTTTCCCCATTCTTTTATCTCCATTACCACGATCAGGCAGTTTGATATTGAGCCATACCAAGTATCCTCCCCTTCTACCCCCACCCTCGGCACATGTGGCAAATGCCATTCTCGGAAATGAAGAAAGATACCACCTCAGAGCAAGTCCAATGCCTTGAAATGCATTTTAATGACAGACCTGGGCATGGTGGCTTTGGAAACCTGAATTTAGTATCCACTTCTGATCACAGAGCTGACAGAGAGTTGGCAGGCTGGGGATCTATGTGGTTAGTGCCTGAAGGGGAAGGAGAAGAGCAGTTTCATGTCATTTAATATAACATAGGGGTTCAATTAAAGATAGAATTTATAGACTGTTTGGGAGACTCCAGGCTTCTATTCTTGAGTAGGAGGAAGGGTTTAAAAAAAAAGATAAGGTAAAATCCCTAATGTAACTGGGATAAGAAAAAGACATCATAGATCTTAGAGCTAGACCATTCCAATTTCCTCATTTTACAAATGAAAACATTGTATCTCAGACACTTGCCCAGGGTTGCTTGTTGTGTTTGCCCTTTGTTCGGAAAGAGGACCATGAGGCCAGGGTGGAACAGCTAGTAAAAAGGCAGGATTTGAATTCAGATCTTTCTGATTCTGAGCCCAACACTAACCACCTCAATGTGGAAGAGGCAACGCTGATCTCAGCCTACACTAACAAAGTAATCCTTTGCCTCCCACAACCCATTAAAAAAAAGGATGTGAAAGTTTGCAACCTTCAATCAGATCACAGATCAGTTATAGGAAAAGTATCTTTCTGTTTTCATTAAAGCATCAAGAGACAGAGACACAGAGACAAAGACAGAGAGGGAGAGATAGACAGAGAGACAGACACAGAGACA